>JAPPVO010007998.1:0-41347 GCA_030407325.1 Camellia japonica
TAAAGCGTATAAATGGAGTAGGAAATCCCTACCTCGAAGCAAGAACCCAAAAAGAGAAGACGGAGATGATAGCCCAAACTCCAAAGTGCTCCAAATCAACAACCGTTCAGATTAAAAGCCCTCACTCTCCTCTACCTTTTTAATGAAGGAACTAGGTAGATACACACTCTAAATAGATCAAATCCTAGGAGAGAAGATGAGTTGGGAGAGAAAACTCGTAACCTAGGGTTTTATAAACTGAAAGGGGCTGAAAAACTTTTTAAAACACGAAATCACGATTTTATACTCAGCATCGCTCGAGCGGACAAAACCCCGCTCGAGCGTACACTCACAGACTCCCGCTCGAGCGGACAATCCCACGCTCGAGCGGCGGATGCACACTCCCAGCATCTCGACAAACCAGGTACCCGCTCGAGCGTCACTCCCACATACCCGCTCGAGCGGCCCAACTCCCGCTCGAGCGTCCAACCCTGCACAAGAAAATACTGGATGGGTGTTTTTCCCGCTCGAGCGCCAAAACCCCCGCTCGAGCGGACAAGCTAAAATCTGGGCAACTAGTTTTGGTTCCTAAGCTCAACCAACCTGTTCCAAACCCGCCCAACACATCCTATAACTCCAAAATAAGAAAATATAGGACGACAACAACCATAATACAACAAATATAATAGCGGAATCCACGGAACGTAAGTCCGGATACAATAATCAAATGGGAAAAAGACCGGGGTCGCTATAGGTGCTATGTACAGTTGAAAGGGTGCCTGTGGCCGACATAGCCCAGGAAGTCTTCGCCAAAACCGGCCTACCGAGTGGCAAAGCCTGGGTTGATCTGGATGCCGATTTGGACGACCTTTTAGCCTGATTTTTTCTGTTTTTTACTTTCAATGAAAATGTAACTGGGTTGCAAGCCCCTTCTCTTGTACTGAATTTCCAATGAATGAATCTTTTATTTGATCTTTTTGTTCGGTCACCGTACTTCTTTCCTTTAGTGTACTAACTTTTTACAAGCCTAGCTGGCCTAATTTAGCTCGGCCTTGCCCTACCATGCCCACCTTTTTTGGCTGAGAGACGGATGACAACTTCAGAATCTAGATATGTGTTGGTCAAACCTGCCAACCTTCTTCAATCTAGATCCTTCTCGCAGCTAAAGAAAGGAAAGTGTAGGTCAAACCTGCCAACTTTTTAGCCTAGATCTTTATCTCGGCTGAAGAAAGAAAAGTGTTGGTCAAACCTGCCAACCTTCTTGAGCTTAGATCCTTATCTTGGCTGAAGAAGAGTACTAAGTGTTGGTAAAACCTGCCAACCTTCTTGAGCCTAGATCCTTATCTCGGCTGAAGAACAAAGGGTGTTGGTCAAACCTGCCAACCTTCTTGATCCTAGATCCTTATCTCGGTTGAAGAACAAAGGGTGCTAGTCAAACCTACCAACCTTCTTGAGCCTAGATCTTTATCTCAGCTGAAGAAGAAAACTAAGTGTTTGTCAAACTTGCCAACCTTTTTGAGCCTAGATCTTTATCCCGACTGAAGAAGAGAACTAGGTGTTGGTCAAACCTGCCAACCTTCTTAAGCCTAGATCCTTATCTCGGCTGAAGAAGAGAACTAAGTGTTGGTTAAACATGCCAACCTTCTTGAGCCTAGATCCTTATCTCAGCTGAAGAAGAGAACTAAGTGTTGGTTAAACTTGCCAACCTTCTTAATTGCCCCCCAATTGGCAATAACTATGAACAACTTTCTACAAAGGAAAGAATTTTACTGGAAAGAAAAAAAAAACTACTTGTTTTATTGTAAAAAGAAAAATTACAAGTGTTTTTAAGTAAAAACTAAAAGTAAAATAGTTTGAGGTTGGCCGTATTCCATGGCCTGGGAACAACTTTGTTGTCCATATCTTCTAAGTGATATGCCTCTTTTCTTGCTAAACCAATCACTTTGTATGGTCTTTCCCTGTTAGGTCCTAACTTGCCATCTCCAGGTACCAAAGTGTTGTCCATTACTTTGCGCAGTACCCAATCTCTAATCTTGAATTGTCTTGGGTGCACTATTTTGTTGTATTTTCGAGACAACTCTTGTTGATATGAAGCAATGTGCATCAATGCCCTTTCCCTTCTTTCCTCTGCGAGGTCAAGTTCTAGGGCTATGGCTTCTCCATTTAAGTTTGGATCAAAATTTTCGCTTCTAATAGTGGGGAGGCCCACTTCTAGGGGGATTACTGCCTTCATGCCATAGGCCAATGAAAAAGGCGTTTCGCCAGTTGACCGCCAAGGTGTAGTACGGTAAGCCCATAAAACATGGGGAAGTTCCTTAGCCCAGTTGCCTTTTGCTTTTTCCAACCTTTTCTTCAGACTGTCTGAGACTACTTTGTTGGAAGCCTCAGCCTGGCCATTAGATTGGGGGTACGCCGGTGTAGAGTTGTAGAATTATATCTTGTATTTTTCGCAAAAGCCCCTAAAGATTTTGCCATCAAACTGAGTGTCGTTGTCAGATATTAAAGCCTTGGGTATGCCGAACCGAGTTATGATGTTCTACCAGACGAACTTCTTGACGTCTTTTCTTTTATGGATGCGAGTGCTTCTGTCTCCACTCATTTTGTGAAATAGTCTGTTGCTGCAAGAAAGAATTTTCTATTGCCGGGCACAGTTGGGGGTGGTCCTACTATATCCAGGCCCTACATTGCAAAGGGCCACGGCTGGTCAATGGTAGAAGCTCTCTGGCTGGTTGATGTATTTGGTGTGTGAACTTCTGACATTTCTCACATCTCTTGACATACTTCTCTAAATCTGCTTGCATGTACGACCACCAATATCCCTGTGAAATTACTCTATTAGCCAGCGATCTTCTCCCTTGGTGGCTTCCGCAGACACCTTCATGTATTTCGAATAAAAAAGCCTCGACCTTACTGGGATGGACACACTTCAAGTAAGGTCCTGTGAAGGATTTTTTGTACAATGCTAGTGATGGAGAGAGCCAAAATCGCTGTGATTTTGCTCTAATTTTGTTGGCTTCTTTCTTTTCTTCGAGTAAGATGCCATCTTTTAAAAATACTATGATGGGGTCCATCCAGAAAGGGCCCAGCTCGGCACAACACGCTTCGTCTACTTCGGGTTCTTCAATACTTGGTCTGGGTAGGAAGTCAATCAGCAATAGGTGTGGGATAAATGTATCTGCCATTGACACAAAACCAGCTAGCTCATCTGCTTTACTATTTTCCTCCCGGCCGATTTGCTCTATTCGGACTACTTCAAACTTCATGATCTCCTTTCGGACCAAGTCTTAGTACTTAGCCATCCTATCATCCTTTGCCTCGTAGTCGCCCAAAATCTAGTTGACTACCAGCTGGGAGTCACTGTACACCATCAACTCAGTGGCCTTCATGCGAAGTGGTGATTTCAAACCTGCTAGCAATACTTCATACTCTGCTTCGTTGTTGGATGTTGGGAAGCCAAGGTTGACTGCCTGTTCAGTTATTAGGCGATCTAGAGAGATGAGAACTATACCAAGTCCTGCATCGTGCTGTAGACGTCCCCGAACGTCCCAGGAGGAGATCCCGTTCTGTTCATTTGGGCTCACTACAGTTCAGGACTCAATGTCACGGTCCTGTATCTAATCTCACAGAGTGCAATGCAAGACCGATGAATCATCAAAGAGTCCAAATCCGGCAAATCGTTTTTGAAAACAGATTTTTTTGAAAGAAGTGCCAAACATGGACTGCTTTGCCAGATACAGAGTCGCCACCTAAATATTTTATTTTGGGAAATTTAGGAAACCCTGACTCGTTGCCTAAGGCCACGTGTCCGTCATCACCAAAGTTGCCTCGGCTCGGGAACTTGGGTACGATTGGGGAAGGTCACTTCGTGAGCACCCCCACTCGCCCGATCAAAGATCGGTCTCTACTAACCATGATATCTAGTTTTGAAAACATTATGCGTTCTTATTCCGGTTATTAGCCTAGATTTACTATGTGATGCGCACAGCATACAAGTATAGACTGGATCGCCTGAATTGGAACGAAACATCTCATGTTTGTTTTGAAAACAGTTCGCTACTCGCAAGTAGGCTAAAATGTGGATTTGCCACCCTCAGGTGGGCTTAGAAAAACATGATTTTGCCACTCTCAAGTGGGCTTAAAACTCGCAATCAATGAATTGTTCCAATTCAGATAATCCAACCTCCACCCACAGGCACTCAGGCAGTTATATCACATAAGCACATAGCCTCATGGTAAGCATGCTATCATGGCAGTCACTCACACACATGCAAGGATGCTAAAGCATGAACACTTACCGAGTACTCCAAGCCAAAACAGAAGCTATGTTAGAAGTCCATGCATGATCCTAACTATGCTGAGATGCCTAATGCAACACATACAGGTATGCAACTAAGATAGGCTCGGCTATTCTAAACATGGCATATGAAATGCAACAGATAACATGTATTCAACTTGGAATTAAAATACAATGCAGTTAGTATGATGCGCCGAGCCCGGTGCATGCAAGACAGATGAATGGATGCAAAACATACGAGCATAAGTATGTTAATTGAAACATGCCCTAAACTAACCATCATAAGCTAGTGAATAAAAGGGAGAAAGACGTGGGGTTGGAAGACATACATCACACACACGCACACTTATTACAATTGTGCCCTCGCTCGGAGGGTCCGAATAAATAATACAGTCCGAATAAATAATTACAGTCCGAATAAATAATTAAATATTACAAAACCCTAATTAATTAACAAATTAACTAGGAAAGCAAAATAAACTAATATGCAAATCCATGGACCGCCTCAGCTCTGTTCCGAATGATGAAAGATGCATACATGCTCGAGCTGCCTCATCGGGAAATTCCTCGCGATACCCCGATTTGCCTCTGTTTGCAATTAATCCCGGAATGCTGTGCAAGGCTTTAGAAAGTTGCTGATTTCTGGTTTGCTGCAACAGAGAGCAAGAAAGGGGCATGGCAAAGTGTTTTCACATATGTATGCACACCTCGATCCTCGTGTCACCAATCACGCATCCCGATGCATGATGGCCGAGGAATCGAATTGCACGACTCGATGTGAAATGAATGCACATGACAACACAACAAGGCCTAGACTCCATCATGGGTAATCCAGAGTATCGGCGACCAGAAATTGAGACACATTTCGTCACTTGGAGTACGAAACGTCCCTCGTTTCCCGTGCTTGGGCTAACTCCTATCCCAAGCACAACGCAATGAGATGGCATACACAATGCGACTAACATGCAACCTAGCATACGCAATGCTATGGACTAAAATGGCATATACAATGCACGTGACATAACATGTCATACATAATGCTCTAACATGCAACCTAGCATACGCAATGCTATGGACTAAAATGGCATACACAATGCATGATGGACTTACACCAATATGAGTGGACCTCAGC
Organism: Camellia japonica; assembly: GCA_030407325.1. Classification (NCBI taxonomy): domain Eukaryota; kingdom Viridiplantae; phylum Streptophyta; class Magnoliopsida; order Ericales; family Theaceae; genus Camellia; species Camellia japonica. The sequence continues at coordinate 5,406 of JAPPVO010007998.1, forward strand.
CACACCCACATCAGTGGCCATATGATGAAAATGAGACAACCGAAATACATGCAAATAGGCACGAATGCAATGGACCGATCCTAAGGCACAACATGCAACTCTAACAAGGCATGGCGAGGAATGAAATATGGCATAGGATGACGCATGATACAGCTCTGAAATGGCATAAAATATGGTCCCGAAACATGCAAATATGGCACACAATGCAAGCTAGGGGGCCCGGGTACCGAAACTAGTGAAGTGCGTTACAGTAGAGGTACCCAAAGCAATGCACCAAAGGCAAAACCAACCCCAAACAGACCCTAGGCAGGTCTGAAATAGTGGGGAAATGGCCTAAAATGATGGCTCGGAATGCAACGAAATGGAGCTCATTCAATGGTCCGAAAACAAGGCATACAAGTCCGACTCTCAAACACATTTAAAGAGTACAAAACATGGCAATATGGCATTCAAACAAGCTCTGAAATATGATGTATAATGAGCCCAAAACATGAACACACCTCAGTATATGCATGGAATGAACCTCAAAACTCAAAGTTAAGCATGGGTATTGAACTACAAGCATGCAAAACCAACATCATTCAACCATGAGACCCAAAAACAGAGCTAGGGCAGTCCAAAATAAGCACAATATCAGTTTAGGCATGGCCAAAAAGTTTTAAAATCAAGGGTCTACAATGCATGCAAAGAAAGCTAGTGAACCATGAGTTACACTACAACTATATGGAGCATATGAAGGCTCACCAAACCAGCCAAAAACAGAAGTATGCCATGCCAAAATATGCCCAAATAACCACTGAAACTCAGTCAATGCATGCAAGAATGATGGGCTCCTTTGAAAGGCCAATAAGGGGGTTGTTCTACACATGCATGATGGACACACACAAAGGCAAAACCACCTCTAGACAGAGGTTCTGAGGGTCCTAAAACCCACTAAAAAGAGCCTGAAATGGGTCTAGGAAACATGCAAATAAAGGCCCCTTTGAAAGGCCTTGAATGGGATTGTTCTACACATGCATCAAAGACACAAAATATGGCCAAAAGGGCTCTGGACAGAGTCAAGGCAGACCTTGAAACTCACAAACAATGGCTTGAAACAAGACTTCTCAACATTCAAAATGGAGCTCCTTTGGAAGGCCAACAAAGCTAGTAAAGAGAACAAGGGGTGAGCGGGTCACCCCTCTTTGATTTTAGGGCTCAAAAACACATCTAAGCTACTGAAAATCCACTGGATTTCAGTGGCTAAAAGACCAAACCAAGGCCAATGCAAATGCTCAAACGCATGGCTCAAAGCATGAGGAAATGAAGCATGAAAGGGGGTAGATGACCCCAAACAGAAAAGAGTCCTTAAACAAACATGTTTAGAAGATCAAAACAAGACTTTTTCCAGTTTACGACAAAGCTCAAAAATGCTTGCAAGTATAGCTAAAAGATGGATCAAAATAATGCTCAAAAAGGGAAAAAATGGTTACCCTTGAAGACCAGCAGAAACCAGTAGCCTCTGGACCCAAAAACCCAACCTTGAACCTCTGAAAATACCCTCCAAGGACCTTAGGTTGATGATGGAAGTGTTAGGCTATGAGAGGTGGTGCAAAGGGGCCAAGAACCAAGCAATTTAGAGCTCAAAAGAGAGAGATATAAAGAGAGAGATATTGTTTAGCCCTAGCAATTTTCTGAACCCTTTCAAGTGAGAGATATGGTTTCTCTTACAGAACAAAAGGTCTAAAGCTTCTCAAAGAAGCTTCAAACCAAGGGCCAAGATCCTCCATACACGTGTATGGAGGATGCATCAAATGCCTCCCAGCTGGCACAGCTGGAACACACTCACTGAGACAAACAGGATGGGAGCTGGCCGACCAGTTCAAGTGGTCGGCCGACCACTTGACCTGGTCGGCCGACCAGGTCAAAAGGGTCAAGGTGGTCAGCCAACCGCTAGGATGAAGCCCCAGAAGTTATCTTTCCAATGGCGCAAACCTTGCATTAAAATTCCATCTGTGCAAAAAGTTATGCCTGTTTTGGTGAAGCCGCGCAAATTCGGTCCAACTGGATTGATGCCCTACTTCAACCAACCATATCTCCCCCATCCGGACTTGGCTTTAGGAGATTCTTGAGTGCAAAATGAAGCCCCGGAAGTAAGCTTTCCAGCGGTGATGGCCTCATATCTTAAATCCAAGTATGCAAATGAATAAGCCCGATTCAGCGAGGGCTGCTCCTCTCTCTCCTTCCCGGATTCATGCCGAATCACTTTTGACCACCTAAGTGGTCGGCCATCTGATTTTCTAGTCTTCCATGTGGCCACATTGAAGCCCCAGAAGTTAGCTTTCAAATGGCGCCAACCTTGCATCAAAATTCCTCCTGTGCAAAGAGTTATGCCCGTTTCGGTGAAGCCGCGCAGTTTCGGTCCTACCCGGATTCATGCCGAACTTCTCCCAAACTAGTTTTCTTCTCTCCTCTCCTCTTTTCTTCAACTCCAAACCCCTAAAAAAGGTGTTTTGAAAAAAATTTCAAAGATTTCATCTCTTTTTCATTCATTTCCACTCTGTCCTGACTCAGTTTACCGAAAAGCGCAACATTTAACAAAATGTGAGCCTCGGAACATTGTAAAAACTTTAATTCAAAAATGTTTTGAAAGAGAGGGTTTTAAGGTCTAAAAACCATTCAAAATAGTTTTGGTCCAAAATGGGGTATGAAGTTGAGATTTGACTCTCCCCTTGTCGAAGAAACTGAACTTTTGCCCTGCACACCTTTCTCCACTAAATGAAACATCAGTAGTGCCCAATTCTTAAGGGCGGTCAAAAATGGGGTGTCTACACGTGCCTGTTGGATGCTCCATCCACGAAGAGTTTCCACATCTCTCCGACGAATAGCTTCCAGCAAGTGGAGGGATCGGATGATGTCTTGGGATCAGGGGCGTTGCTAATGCCTTCTTCCAGGTTAATGTCTGTCGTTGGGCTTCAATCCTCACTGTCTGACTGTCTCAGGACTTTACTTTTGGGTGAGTCCTTGCTGGCAATGCTGCGGTCTGTTCCTTCTTCCTATTCTTTAGGGCTAAATGGCTTGCTGTTTAGTTGAGCGTCCTGTTTTGGGGGCTGCGCCATTCCTTCGATACTGTCCCCCCTTCTTTCGATTGTTTTAGTCAAATCAATTAGGTAAATATGATGACTACCTGGTGCGAACTCGGCTACGAAGTCTGCCAAAGCATGGGCCTTTTATCGCGGTTCTTGGTTGAAACTTAATGTCAAACTGCCCCAACTCCACTACCCACTTCAAAATTCGTCCAGAAAAATTTTCCCTCTCAAACAAGGCTTTTAAGAAGAAGGCTGTTAAGACAACCACGGTGTGGGCAAGGAAGTAGTGTGACAACTTTCTTGACGCCATTATCAAAGCTAAGGCCAGCTTTTCCAACGACAGGTACCTTGTTTCAACGCCCAGGAATGTCTTGCTCACATAAAAGATAGGCAGGTGTTGTATTCTTTTAGCTCTTACCAACACCGCACTCACTGCATGCTGGGAAACTACTAAGTACAAAAAGAGCTCCTCTCTTGGTGCTAAAGTTACTAACAACGAAGGAGAGGTCATGTAGTCTTTCAAGCTTTCTAGGGCGCGGTCGCACTCATCATTCCACTCAAACTTAGCCTTCAATGCTTGAAAGAATAGTCGACACCTGTTTGACGACAGACTTATAAACCGGTTGAGCGCGGCTGCTAGGCTAGTGAGATGCTACACCTTTTTGACTGTGTTGGGCCTCTCGAGATCTTGGATGGCTTTGATCTGAGAGGGATCAGCTTCTATATCCCGGTTGGTCACTAGAAAGCCTAGGAATTTGTTTGACCCTATGCCAAATGCGCACTTGGATGCGTTCAGACGCAACTTGTGGGATTTTAAAATTTGAAATATTTCATCTAGGTCGCTGAGATGGCCCTTCTCATCTCTGCTTTTGACCACCATATCATCTATGTAAGCCTCCATTGTTCTGCCTGACAATGCTTCAAACATTGGTAATCATCCGTTGGAATGTAGCCCCTGTGTTTTTCAGGCCAAAAGGCATGACCTTGTAGCAATATAGTCCTCTGGGTGTTGTAAATGACGTGACCTCCTGATCCGGTTCATACATAGCGATCTGATGGTAACCGTGATACGCATCAAGAAAGCTAAGTCGGTTATGCCCTATTGTTAAGTCCACCAGTTGGTCTATTCGTGGTAGGGGAAAGTTGTCCTTTGGGTATGCTTTGTTGACTGTTTTGTAGTCCACGCAAACGCGCCATTTGCCCTTTTTTTTTGGTGCCACTACAGTGTTGGAAATCCACCTAAGATAGTGTACTTCTCTGATTGCTCCTGCCTCCAGCAAGTTTCCTACTTCCTCCGCTACTATCTCTGCGTGGTGGAGTGCCGATCGGCAAGTTCGCTGTATAATTGGTTTGGCAGTTGGATGGACATTAAGTTGATGGGAGATGAAATTAGGGTAAATGTAAGGCATGTCATACAGCGTCCAAGCGAACACTTCGATGTTAGAGGTCAAAAATTTCATGATCTATATTCTCTCGATACTGGACAGAGATGGGCCGAGCAAAAGAACTTTTCTGGGTTCTTTTCATCTATCCTTACCTCTACTAAGTCTTCTGCTGCCTTCTGTTCGGCTGTTTTGCCGACGTCTGCGAATAATTCGTTGCTTTCTGGCTCTTCTACCATCTGTACAAAACCTTTTGCAGCCCGGCTGCCTTTTACTATGACAAAGCACTATTTTGACATGATTTGGTCCCCTAAGACTTCTTCAATCACTCCGGTTTCGTTAGGGAACCGTAGCACCTGATGGTAGGTTGATGCCACTGATCGCATGGCATATAACCATGCTCTTCCCAAGATTATGTTGTAAGTGGAAGGGACTTTCAATACCCAAAATTCTACTTATTTTGTCATCGTTCTTGCCTTGATTAGCAGAATTATCTTGCCTACCGGCCACCCTGGCATTGAGTTAAAGCCGACTAAGGGAGATGTTGCAGGTGCCAAGTCTCTGTCCTCCAATTTTAGTTGCTTGAAAGTCTCGTAGTACATTATCTCACAGGAGCTCCCTTGGTCTATTAGGATTCGCTTAATGTCGAAGTTCTTGACACACAAAGTAACCACCAATGCGTCGTTGTGAGGGCATTATAACCTTGCTAAGTCCTTGTCAGAAAAGGAGATGACGTTCGTTGCCTCCGTTTTTTCCCTTTTGATGGTAGGTTGTGCGCTTAGTACCTCTCTCAAGTGCTCAGCCTTCTTGATCATCCTTCTGAGCTCACATATCCACTCAGGTTCAACGATCCCATGTATCACGTTGATTATGCCTTAGGGTGGGCCGTCGACCAGCATCACATTCGGCCTGTTGTGGTCCTGGGGGGCCGGCTGTGTTCCCCCCTCTATTTATTGGTCCAAGTGACCAGCAGCCACTAACTCCTCCAGATGTTGACTCAACAGTGTATAATTTTTAGTTCGGTGCCCTTTTTCATCATGGAAGGTGCAACGGTACCTATCATTGTAGCCTCTCTGTGCTTCTCCCAACTTGGCTGGCCGCCGAACGAAGGGTTCGTCGCGTATCTCGCTAAGAATCCGGTAGATAGGTTTGTTGAATACCGTGGTGATGGCAGTGCGGATTCTCAACTTCTTTCTTTGGGGGTTCTCTCTGTTGGCTCGTCTGCCTTGCCCATTCTTTCTCAGTTGTTCTTCTTGCCCGACCGTGTTTACCTTTGCTGTAGGCTTTCTGTCTAACATTGCCGTTATGCCAGCTTTTGCTTTGGTGCGTGCGACATCTTCTTCTACTCGGATGTGCTGATGCACTCTTTCCATTAGGGCCTCCTTTGTGAGGGGTGGATTCATTGTCATTGAATCCCTCAATTTATTGCCAGCTGGCAAACGTCACTTATACTGCGCAATAGCTAGGTTTGTAAGGCAATCTCCAATCTAATTAAAAGTCTCCTAATACCGGTTATTGTAAGAGCTCAATGTTTTCTTCTCGCCCATATCTATGGAGAGAAGCTGGTCAATCTCCACAGGCGTTTTGGTGTTTGTTCTGAATTTGGTTACAAATGCCTCTGCTAGTTGCGCCCATGAAGCTATGCTACCTTCTGGCAACCTTTCAAACCATGTTAGACCCAGGTCACCAAGGCTGGAAGGGAATAGGATACGCATTAGAGCCTCGTTTCGCCGATACACCGCCATGACCTGGTAGAAGTGGCTCAAGTGCATGTAGGGGTCCGATTTTCCCTCATAAATAGTGAATTTGGGGTGGTGAAAATCGGAGGGTAATGGTGCGTTCTTTATCGCCGGAACGAACGGTGAGCTCTGCAATCTTGCTAACGCTTTGTCTACTAGTTCATAAGCAAGGCGTGGCTCTGGCATTCCTATCTCGACACTCCCATGTGTTCTAGAAGCCAACCATTATAGTGCGGAGACTATGCGGGGGTCGCGAGCGTGAGTGTCTTCTCTCTTTGAGCCCTTTCCTCAAGCACGGTCCGCAGGTCCTCCGACTTGGGCAACTCCGTGTGCCTAGATGTTGTTTGGAGCGAATGCGAGGGCCTATAACTGCTTTCTTCTGTGTAAGACCTCTCAGTCCTCGTTCTCTCAGACCTGGAATAACGAGTCCTGGAAGTCCTTGATTGTGTATCGCCTGACCTGAGGCTTCTACTTTCAGCTTGTGATGGTGTGACTTGTTTGTCATGATCTTCTGAGTGGTAAGAACGTGTGTTGCCTCTGCGCCCCTCTTCTGTTGCCATCCCTTTGCTTTTTATCTGGCGCTTCATTGTCTCCATGTATGCCGCCATTCTCCGTATCAATTCGTCCTGCTCCCTTACCCGCTCTTCTAGAACCTGAGGATCCAACCTTCGCCTCTGCCTTTTAGGGCTTTGGGAGTGACGAGGAGTGGAGCCCGTCTTTCACGGGTATCCCTCCGCGGGTTTCGTCGCTGGGGATCTAAGTCTACCATGGACGGGATAAAAGGTAAGCCTTTAGCGCATTCTGCCCCCCTCCGGGGTTTGCCCATCAATGGTAGAGTGTAGCAAGTCTTCATTGTGCGCCATTGAATTAAGTTTAAAGAAAACTTAATCAAGAGGTTCCTTCTTTGTGATTGTTGTTCCCACAGACGGCGCCAATTGTACGAGCACGAAATAATCTTCTCGTATAATCTTGTTGATCAAGTTTGCACCATTCCAAACATCGTCGCTTTACTACCTGAAAACACAAACGTGAGCTAGCCAGCGGGTGTGTGCCGGAAACCTCTCTGATGCCTAAGTCAGCAAATAGACAATAGACACAAAAGCTTTGTGTATTTGAGAGTAAAAATTGTGATACCTGTACCTAGGTTCTGTATGAGCTTTTGTAGATTCTGCCTGGCACAATCCTAGTAGAACTCCAACTCTCCTCAGCAGAGTCCTCTAGGAATCACACTCATCAGGATAATACCTATCCTGATGACACCTTCTCACTACCAACCAAATGAGATGGCTCAAACCTCCTTACCTCGGCTCGGTAGCAGCTCAACCGAGCTAGCATGGCCTTGCCCCACGTTAGACAGAACCAGGGCAGTCTTGGACCGAGATAACCACACCGGAACCTCGTACCACCGTACTCCAGTCCTGCTTTGATATAACCACCTCGGTTCAAGCCTTGGGCCGAATACCCGTTCAATCCACGACCGAGCTCAATCCATTCTCATTTCCGCCCACAGTGCGGCCCAATAACCAAGAGTGAACCTATCTTGGTCCATTTAATAGATGGCCTTAGCTCAGCTTTATTTAGACATAAATTGCCCTCTCAATACCCAAACATCAGTTAACAGAATTCCCCAAAATCGGCCCACAGTAATACGAAATGGAAATGTTAAAACTTGCCTTCCACATTGATACCCAAACATCATTTAACATAATCCCCCAAAATCAGCCACAATAGTTAAAAATGTAAACTCTATCCACACCTTACCAATTTAAAATATTCCTTACTAACAAAATAGGACCAAATGGTGCATAAGAAAAAACACAATACTAAATGGAGTAACATTTCATAATTTGGGATTTACCAGTAATTTTTCCGAAACAAATTAATGAACTTTTGTATAATTTCCATTATTTTTAATAATTTAAGATTTAACAGATAGGAAATACTTCAACTTTGTATGTGAAATGAAAATTGTCACCAGAGGAGGGACGGCCGGGATTGATAGAAAAGGGAGGGGAAATGAAAAATTGTTTCCAAACAGATACTTGTGTTTTCAAAATTTTTTGAAAGCTATTAATGGTCTTTTGTCAATAAAAATGGTTACCAAACGTGTTCTGGTTCTTGCATTAAAAGATTAATAATAATAAAAAAAAAAGTTTCCAAATAGGTCGATTTTTGGATAAGATTCTTGTTTTTTAACCAGTTCGGTAGAGAACCTCCCAACTATTCTTTAATATATTCTGGTCATTCAACCTTCTTTAATATATTGTGGTCATCCACCAAACGACCGAATGAGATTGGGTTCAGAAAATCACATCTGCATCTGACCACACACCGTTTCAAAATAGACCGAGTAGGTTGGGCCAGTTAGCACCTATGCAGATCGGGTTGGTAGATTGGGCGTTACTATTTTAGGCCCTTTTAGGCTTATTTTCTCAATTGTTTTTCTTTATAATTTGGACTTTTTTTCCTGTTCTTTATTTTATGTTATTTTATTTTTATTTTAAAAAAACAAGGGCTTATGTGTATACCTATTTTGTCTTTTTTTTTGGCTGAAATAAAAAGTACTTTCAATGCTTTAACAAATAAATACAATATATAATAATATGTAAGTATATCAAATTGGGCATTGTTGCTATGTTATATCAATAATTAATTAAAAGCCTAATTTCATGCAGTCAGGTCAAATTCTGAAATCTTATATATCCGTCGATCGACTGTAACATGACTTTTAGTGATTTGCCAAACCTTAATTTGCTTGCTTGTTGCATCGAAACCTTCCATTTGAGCTTTGATTAGACGAATTGACTAGATGTTTGCTAAGTCTTAATAAATATGAATCCATACTCTCTTTAGGGAAATGGGTGGTTATTGTACGGAGGGCACAATATCACTGTTGTGTAGTTATATAGGCTCATTTCGGAGCCGGTTTTGATAATCTGAATTGTTTACATAGAGTACAACATACCTACAAAAAAATAAAGTTGCTTGAATATTGTTAACCCTTTCATCCATTCACATTTCTATTCAGTTTTATATTTTAAATCACATTTGTAATTTATTTTTATAAATACAAATGCAATTCGATAAAATGGTTAATAATATCTCACCAACTTGATTTTTTACAGGTATGTTTTACTTGATATACTCTAAAAGTTAACAATTTGAATTATTTAAATGAGTCTCAAAATAAGTCTATATAGCCGCACAACAGTAATTGCTATGCCCCCTCACAGTCGCCACCACATTTCCTACTCGTTAGATGCTGAATCCGGTAAGATAATTTTCATTTTATAAATGCTAGTGAAATCTGGACATCCTCAAATAATTAACAGGTTAATGTTGACGTTTAATTTTTTATTTGGAAGCTTAGGAACTTAATAAAATATAAACTATTTCTAGAATATTTTTAGAAACTAGTCCCTGTAATTTAAGTGAAGTGTCACTTTAATCCTGTAGTTTTAATTTGAACAATTTGAATGCTATACTTTCAAGTTTATTATAAAATGGTCTTTTCATCACTTACCGTTAGAATTTGAAATGAAAAAAAATTGCGTGTAAAACTAGGGGATCAAAAGTAAAGTTTAAAACAAACTACAGGAATAAATTACACTAGTAGTCCCTATAATTTTTTTTTTTTAATTCCACTTTGATTCTTGTAGTTTTGCACATGATTTTTTTTTTTTTTTTCGTTGAAAATTTTAACAATGCAAAAGGATAACATTGTAAAATAATTAAAAATAGGTGTCCTTACGGGCCGGTCCTATTTACCCGACTTATTTACCAATAAGTTCTGCTTATTTTTTCACCTACCAATTGCCCTAAAATATATTGTGATAAAATAAGTATTTTAGGACTTATTGGTGCATTAACAAGGTACAAAAAACTTATAATTAAATCCATCATATAGGATTAGTTCGTAAATTACCCTTAAAAATATAAAGTTTAAATTAAAACTATGAAACTAAAATAAAATTTTGCTCAAATTAAAATGCCCAACCTGCTCACCCCGGCTACTGATAGTCTTGTATGCTTATTATAAATGGTTTGAGAGAGCATTGATTGGGTAGGGTAAAGTATAATAGTAGGTAAGTCAAAACTCTCAAGTTTATAGTAAAATATAAAATTAACTAAAATAATTAAGTTTAAAAGTAAGATTTTACACGTAAAAGCTGAAAATCCCGATCCATTGTACACCTTTGAAATTAAATTATTTTATGGTGTCACTATTGCAACACTTCATTTCCACTAGTAAACAAATTCGCTTCATTTGGAATTATAGTATTTTAGTAATTTTTTTCATTTTTTAGTTAAAATATGAGATTAAAAAAATTAATGTATTAAGAATGACTTTTTGACTTATAAAAAAACATGTACAAAGTAAAATAAAAAAAAGAAAAAAAAAATCTTTGGTACCGTTTGGTTTAGTTTTTAAATTAACATTTGGATAAAAAAAAATAAAATTAAAAAAATTTAAAAAAAACATGTTTGATTTAATAATTTTCAAAATTATTTTTTTGCTCTCCTCTCTCCTCTTTTTTTTTATTATTAATAAATAAATCAATCATTTTCTCTCTCTCCTCTCTTATTCTTTCATATTATACACATCAACCAATTAAATTTTCTTTCACCCATCTATTTAAATATATAAAAAAAATACAAATCATTCCAAAATTATTTTCAAAACTTACAATCAAACAAATTTTTAAGTTTCAATTTTCAAAACTCTTTTTAACAATTTATCTTTCAAAATACAACTCAACACTTAAAACTCTTTTAAAAAACTAAACCAAATGGAACTTTTGACTTTTTTGTATAATTTGTTGATTTTTTTTTTTTACATTCTTTTAGTGATTTTATGACTTTTATTCTAAAATCTTGTGTTCCCAAACGTGGCTTGACGAAATGAGTTGACATTTCAATACTGATCCATTTACTATTTTCTTACCTGAGAATACTATGATGTGCACCACTTGTTGGATGCACATAATATGCAATTTATGCACGAAATAATAATAATAATATTATTATTATTTCTTTTGGTATCAGAGTTAAGTTGTGTTGTATCCTGTTACTCACTGAATCATTATTTCTGTGTCTATCTACTCATTCTCCTGGGTTGAAATTGTTTACCGCCTTAATCTGTCCAATTTATATCCGTGACTTTCCACGTTGCTATTAGCCACCCATCATTCATCCCAAGTCCTAGGTTAGTCCTTTGGTTAGGCAGTGTTGGATTTTAGGGGTTCTCCGAACTGGGTATGTGTGAAAACATCGTATGTGAAAACATGATAAAATTAGACAATGTATTGAGCTCACTGTAAACTATTTCAAGATAAAATGAGTCGATTATTGAGAAGTAATTCTTCGGTTAGTTCTAGGTCAACAACTTTGCCTTCTATACCTAATCAAGGTTTAGTAATAAATGAAGAAGATGTAAAAATACAAAATGATAAAATTGATTTAAGTTGGAGTATACCACGTTTACCAATTAAAGAAATTTATAAAACTATTTTTATACAAAATACATTTAATGTTAATCTCGATGTTAAAACTTTAGAACAAGTTTATGCTTTAGAAAAACCTAGAGAAACATGTCAAATATTCGATGCTAATACTATTAAACATCATTTGAAAACTAGTCATAATTTTATTCATTTAGGGTTAATTCAAGTTGGAATCAAACCATTAACACAACAAGGTAAAAATACTTCTATTTTACTATGCTTACGAGATGCTCGTTTTCTTGATTACAATGATAGTTTAATGGGTATGATGGAAACTAGTCTTCACAAAGGACCCGTCCATTTTAATTGTTTTCCTGATTTCACTCTTAGTCTTAGAGACCCCCATATATTAGATGCTTTAACTCTAAATATTCAATTACATGGCTCATTTACAAATATGAAAGAAAATGTTTATAATATTGCTTTAATTTATCGTGTTCATTACAAATGTATTAAAACCAATTTAAATGTTCAAGCCTTACATAAAAGTCCTAAAGACAAAACCTTACTAATTCAAAGTAGTAATAATGATACTAATATAAATATTCCTCAAATAATTGAATGGAAAAATATTACTTTCCCCGACCAATGGGTTACAGTTAATGAAAATTACAAACATAATCAAAGACAATCTACTTGTCAAGATATTCAAGACATACAATAATTCATTGATGGATCTGTTAAGATTAATCGATCTCAATCTTCTCGTCATAGTACTTCTAGTATACCTACTGATACTGAAACTGAAGACGAAATATTTAATACACCTTTATTCAGAAAAAATAGTCAAATTCATCTAGGTCAACCTTTCCATAGTAAAATGAAAGGAATTGATAATTCTACAACTTCCCAAATTAGTAAACCTGTTTATTCTACTCACACACATTTACATGAAAAAGATACTGAGTCTCAAGACTCTCCAACTCAAACTGATTTCGAAGTTATACCTCCAATAAATCCTCAATTAATGACTACTAGTAAACTCTTTACTCCTGATCTTGATAAATTACATATTGAATTTAAATCTAAAGATAATAGGACTAAACGTTATGCATATCGTACCAAATATGATTTGACTCAACAATCTAAAATTACTCGTCAATGGTACAAATTTATGATTGAACATAAAATTGAAATTCCTTTCTTTGAATATCTAGAAGACCATCATAAAGACGTTCAAATAATTACAAAACATAAATGGAAAACTTCACCCAATACTACTGTAAGCTCTAGTCATCCTCCTTTATCTACTCTAATTATTGAACATCAAGGATCTGAAGTCCCAGCCTCTCCTTTTAAGTTACCCGGCATTTGACCCTGAAATCAAAAAAGTTATTGAACAAAATAATTATACTAATCAATGTTTAAAAACTATTGGCAAACAATTAGATAAGATAGAAACTAATTTCGATGATTATTCGGCTAACAATACATCTACTAAAAAATCTTTAGACTAACCATTGCTTAATTTACCTAGTAACCGTTCTAAACGTCATAGTTTAGTCACCCGAGATAATTCTACTTTCAAAGCCATTGAACAATTATTTACTAAATTAACTACCTCTGAAAAAGCTCCTCCATCTACTGAGAAAGATCTTACTGTATTAAACCAACATCCTACTCTTGAATCTATTTCTACTCATTCAGACCCTGACACAACTGATAATGAAATTAATCATTTAGCTCAACAATTTCAATCAACTATTCTGAATAAACTTCATTATCCTAAACCTAATCCTACAACACTCAAAAAAAAATTGGTATTCACGACCTACTCCCCCTGATCTCCAATATGAAGAAAATAATCTTAGTAATCAATTTTCTGTATCTACTAAAAAATTATACGAATGGAATATTGATGGTCTCAGTGAAGATCAAATACATCAAAAATTAAATCATTTATCTATGGTTGCAAATAGTTATCTTAGTAACTACCTTGATTATACTCAACCTGAAATTGTTTCCTTAATTACTTCTGGCTTTACTGGTATGCTCAAATCTTGGTGGGAAAAATATCTTAATAAAGATCAACGTGAATCAATTTTACATGCTAATCAAAAAGATGAAAATGATTTACCTATATTTGATGAAACTATTGGCTATTATAAACCCGATGGTATTAATACATTAATCTATACCACAGTCAGACAGTTCATAGGTACCCCTATTAATATATATTCTCGCATACATGATCAGCTTAGTAACCTTACTTGTCCAACATTAAGCAATTTTAGATGGTACAAGATGTATTTACCTCTAGAGTTATGTTAAGAGAAGATTGTACTAAATCCTTTTGGAAAGAAAAATTTATTAATGGTTTACCTAGTCTCTTTGCTCACAAAATTAGAGATGTCCTTAGTCAACCTACTGGTGTTATTGAATATGATAATTTAACTTATGGTGATATCATTAGTACTATTCAAAAAGAAGGATTAAGAATGTGTATTGATCTTAAACTTAGTCAAAAAGCTGCTAAAGATAAACATAAGGCTAAATACGAATTAGGTAATTTCTGTGAACAATATGGCTTACCTCTTGTAGCACCTTGTAGACACCCCATTTTTGACCGACCTTAAGACTCAGACGTCACCGATTGAGCGCTTGGTGATGTTGCATATTGTGCTCGTTCAGAAGTCTCAGAGTCGCGGCCGTGCGCCCTGCCTCCGGACTTCCGAACTCTCTTCTGTGCTTTGTCTCGGTTTGCGAACCAGACTCGGTTTTCTCTGTTTTCTTTCCTGAGGGAAGGGAGTGGTCCCGTAGACTATCTCCCAGTGGCCGTGGGTTACTTTTCGTGGCCGTAGGCCATTTTGCCCATTTCAGAGCCCGGTTCCCGGTTTTCGGAGCCGTCAAGCCGTGTGCCTCGGTTCGGGACCGCCCAACCATCTCTCCGTTTTCTCCGGTTTTCGGCGAGTACCTCTGTTTTATCATACCGAGGGACACTGAGGCCTCAGATACCCACTTCGTGGCCAAACACTACTTTCGGTGCCTGCACCCATTTTCGGGACCCCGAAGTGCGTGATTTGGGCCCCGAGCATTCATTTTGCATCGGTTTTTGTTCATTTTCGGCGAGTACCTCTGTTTTATCATACCGAGGGACACTGGGGTCTCAGATACCCACTTCGTGCCTGAATGCCACTTTCGGTGCTTACAGCCGGTTTTCGGGCCCTGAACCTCGCGGTTTGGCCCCCGAGCATTCATTTTGCATCGGTTTTTGTTCAATTTTGGCAGGTACCTCTGTTTTAGCACCAGGAAGATCACTGGAGGGTGGGAGGCCAGCAATTATCTCAGATAACCAGTTATGCTCCTCCAGCGCCCGTTTTTCTCACTTCCGGGCTAATGTTGAACACCCTAGGGCCATTTTCTTCCAACCACAACTACATATTTGTGATGAGGGGACATGGGAGGACACCAAAAAGTACTGGTCGGCCAGTAATTGTGATTTTCATTTTTGAGCCTCTCTTTCAAGTTCAATGTTGTGACTCCTGTTTCAGAGTTGCCAAATTCCAACCTTGGAACCTTGTCCTAAACACCTGGGAGGACACCAAAAGTTGGTGGTCGGCCAGCAATTCTTGACTTCATTTTTGGGCATGGCCGGCCGGCCAGGAGGAGTGGCTGGCCGACCAGTTGGGGTGGCCGGCCGGCCACCTTCAAGAAAGGTACCTGGCCGGCCTGCTTTCTCCTTTTGAACCCTTTACAGCTGTCCAGCTGTTTTTCAAAATATCCCTGTCCTCCGGGGGATATTTTGGGAGGGAAAGCTTGGATGCATTTCCCTCCCCTTTTACACCCTTTTTGATCCATTTAAGGGGCTGAGCTTCTCCTTTGTTATGGTTACAAAACTTCATCTCAAGAGCCTCTCTTCCAAAAAACCTCCATTTCCATAGCCAAAAATTCAAAAAAGCTTCAAGTTTCTAGCCCCTTTCTTCAGCAACCCTAAGCCTCACCATCACCACCTCCATTTCAGCAGCAAGGAGGAGTTTTTGGAGGGTTTAGAAGCAACTTTCATCAAGCAAAGAGGTAGCAAAAGTCTTGTCTTCAAGGGTAAATCTCAAATCCCTCTTTTGTACCATTTTCTTGCTTCCTTTCTTAACCCTATTTCTATATTATGTTGAGCTCCGACCCCTACTAAAAGTGGTCCCCTTTTGAGCTCATTTTGATCTTTGATTAAGGGCTCAACCCTGTTTGAGCCCTCTATGGCACACTTTCTTCAATATCACTCTTTGTGCCAATATTTTGCATGCTTTGTTTGGATTATGAGTGATCCATTTTCGAGCCTGATATAAACTGTGAGTGGGCTTATTTTGAGCCCCTCTTCAACATTGAAGAAGGGCTCAACCATGTTTGGTGGTTCTATCATGCACTTGTTTTGTAATTCTTCCAATTTACCGTAAAATTGCATGGTTTCTTTAGCCTATTTGAAGTCTGATTTCGAGCATTCAATTAACTGAGATTGAGCTTATTTTAGGTCCCTCTACAACATTTTAGAAGGGATCAATCTTGTTTGGGGCCTCCATGCATGGCCTCTCTTTGTACCTCTCTTTGGCCCCATTTTTGCATGCCTTCTTTAAGCTTATTTGGCTTCTGATTTCAGCCTTCATCAGGCCTGAAGAGAGCCTTATTTTGGCCCATTTGTCATGTTTTGTTAAGGGTCTTAGGCTATTTGGTGAATGCTTTTGGTACTTCATGTTATCCCCCCATCCCCCTTACCCTTTTTGCATGTCTTGCTAGCTCACCATGCTTCTGTTTTGAGTCTTCATCAGGCTAGTAAAGAGTCTTATTTTGGCCCATTTGTCATGTTTTGTTAAGGATCCAAGGCTGTTTGATGCATCCTTTTGGTATCTCATGTTATAGCTCTCTTTTGGCTCATATTTTGCATGCTATGTTAAGCATATCTACATACTGAATTGGGGGATGTCACCCACTGAAAATGTGCATATTTTTGGTCCCTCTTTAATGTTGTAGAACTGTTTTTTTCAGTTTGAGCATTGCACATATCACTTGTTTCATTGTTCCCCTATTTTCCCCCATTTTTGCATGCTATTTTTGCCATACTTGTGATTGTTGTTTGGCCATTCTTTGTACTGTAAAAATGATATTTTAGGGGCTACCTAGCATCTGTATTTACATGTCGTGTCCATATTGTGCATATTTGGCATAGCTGTAGGCCATTTCGGGTGCATAACATTGCATTTTGGGCATCGGGTGTAATTTTGCTATAATTCGGGGACTGTTTTTGCATCATTTTGACTGCTGAAATTTGAATTTTCCATATGCCATATGTCATATCTCATTTGCATGTCATTTTTGTGCCTTAGGGCCATGCCTCGGTTTGCGCGCCCGCGGGCACGCATTTCGAGGCACTTCATTTTCATTCATCGGCATCTTATGTGAGTGTGGCTGAGGCCCTCTCATGTTAGTGTAAGCCCAATTTGCATTTTCCATGTCATTTCATGCTTTAATGCATTGCCTCGGTTTGCGCGCCCGTGTGCACGCATTTCGAGGCACCTCATTTTCATCCGACGGCTTCTCATGTGAGTGTGGCTGAGGCTCACTCATGTTAGTATAAGTCCATTTCGCATTTCGTATGTCATTTCATGCTTTAATCCATTTCCTCGGTTTGCGCGCCCGTGGGCACGCATTTCGAGGCACTTCTTTTTTATCCGACGGCCTCCCGTGTGAGAGTGGCTGAGGTCCTCTCATGTTGGTATAAGTCTATTCTGCATTCTGTATGCCGTTTTCGCATCATTGCATTCCGTATGCCATTTTCTCGGTTTGCGTGCCCGCGGGCACGCACTTCGAGACATCTCATTTTAGCCTCATTACATATGATTTCCATGATATTTTGCATTCCGTATGCATCGCCTCGGTTTGCGCGCCCATGGGCACGCATTTCGAGGCACTTCTTTTTATCCGACGGCCTCTTATGTGAGTGTGGCTGAGGCTCACTCATGTTAGTGTAAGTCCACTTGCATTGTGTATGCCATTTTATGCCTTAGGATCATCGCCTCGGTTTGCGTGCCCGCGTGCACGCATTTCGAGGCATTTCATTTTCATAGCATTGTGCATGTTAGGGTTGCATGTTAGCTACATTTCAGGCATATCATGCATACCGCATCGTGTTCGGGATAGGAGTTAGCCCGGGCACGGGAAACGAGGCACGTTTCGTACTCCGAGTGACGGAACGGGTCTCAATTCCCAGGTCACCGACACTCCGAATTACCCATGATGGATTTAGGTTTTGTTGTAGCATTCATCTGCATTGTACCCTATATTGAGTTGTGCAAACCGATTCCTCGGCCATCATGCATCGTTATGCGTGATTGGTGGCACGAGAATCGAGGCATGCATATATCTGTGAAATACATTGCTATGCCCCTTTTCCTGCTCTCTATTGCAGCAAAATAAGGAATCAGCAACTTTTCAGAGTCTGGCGCGCATTTCGAGAAAAATTGCAAACAGAGGCTAAATTGGGCATCCCAGTGGATTTCTGCTCTGCGCAAGGCAGCCCAGCATACATCATTCGTCAGAATCGAGGCAGCCCCCTGGCTTGCATGCCAGTTTACAGCTTTCTTAGTTTAATTTGTTAATTAATTAGAAATCTGTATTATTCGGACTGTTTATCTCGGACTGTATTATTCTTTCATTTCGGACTGTATTATTTATTCGGACCCTCTGCGCGAGGGCATAACTGTAATAAGTGTGGGTGAGTGTGATGTATGTCTTCCAACCCCATTTCTTTCTCCCTTTTATTTACCCGCTTATGATGGTTAGATTAGGGCATATTTCAATTAGCATACAGTATGACAGCATGTTTGCATCATTCATCTGTTTTGCACGCACTGGGCTCGGCGCATCATACAAACTGCATTTGTATTTCAATTCCAAATTGAATACGTGTTAGCTGTTGCATTTCATATGCCATTTTAGAATAGCCGAGCCTGCTATAGTTGCATTATTGCATGCGTTGCATTAGGCATTCCTGTATATTTAGGATCATTCATTGATTTCTAATAAGTTTCTGTTTTTGGCTTGGAGTACTCGGTGAGTTTTATGCTTTAGCATCCTTGCATGCGTGTGAGTGTTGCCATGAATAGCATGCTTACCATGAGGCTATGTGCTTATGTGATATAACTGCTTTGAATGCCTGTGGATGGAGGTTGAGTTACTTGGATTGGACAATTCATCAAATGTTTGTTTTAAGCCCACTAGATAGTGGCAAAATCATGTTTTCTAAGCCCACCCGAGGGTGGCAAATCCACGTCTTAGCCTACCTGCGGGTAGCACCATCAAACCATTTTCAAACAAACAAACATGAAATGTTTTGTTCCAAATCAGGCGGCCCAGTCTATACTTGTTTGCTGCGAGCATCACATAGTAACCTAGGCTAATAATCGGAATAAGAGCATACAAGGTTTTCAAAAACAGATATCATGGTTAGTAGAGGCCGGTCTTTGACCGGGCGAGCGGGGGTGCTCACGAAGTGACCTTCCCCAATCGTACCCAAGTTCCCGAGCCGAGGCAACTTTGGTGATGACGGACACGTGGCCTTTGGCACCGAGTCAGGGTTTCCTAAATTTCCCATTTTAAAAATATTTAGGTGGCGACTCTGTATCTGGCAAAGCAGTCCATGTTTGGCACTTCTTTCAAAAAAAAATCTGTTTTCAAAACGATTTGCCGGATTTGGACTCTTTGGTTCAAGATTAAGAACCGTGACATTTGAGTCCTTGAACTGTAGTAACCCCAATATGAACAGAACGGGACTTAACCCTCCCGGGGCGTTCGGGGACGTCTACACACCTTGTCATCGTAAAAAACATAAGTACAATAAACATAAATCATCTTATAAATATTCTCGTAAGTATAAAAAGAATTATTCACCTTCAAAATCAAATGATAAATTCTATACTAAACCCAATAAGAAATATTATAAAAAATCACATCCAAAATCTAAATCTAATAAAGATATTATTTGTTATAACTGTGGTCAAAAAGGTCATTATTCTAACAAATGTAAAGAAAAATAAAAAATAAAAGATAAAGTTAATCAACTTCAAATTAATGATGAATCCAAACACCAATTATTTGAAATCTTCCAATTAAACCAATCTGATAATAATTCTTCTGATAATCCTCATACCTCATCTGATTACCATTCACCTAGTGATGATTCTGCTAATAACATTGAATTAGGATGTAATGATATTTGTTGCAAACCCGTTAAACAACTCACTGTCTTTACTAAACAACATCAAGAAGAAACTGCCTTTATTGAATTAATTGGTCGATTAGATGATCCCCAGTTAAAACAAAAGTATACTGGCAAATTAAAATCTTTACTTACTAACAGTGATCATAAACCAAAGCATGATAAACCCATTATTAGTTTATCTAAAACTTTAGAAAGATTTAAAAATAAACAAAAAGAAATTACTCTTCAAGATTTATAACATGAAATCAATCAGATTAAACAAACTATTAAAGATTTACAAAATAAAGATACAGCTTTAGAAGATGAAATTCTTACATTAAAACTTAATAAAAATCTAGAGAATTTCCAAGAAAACAATGCTGAATCGCCTAATGAATCTGAACATACTAATCCTGATAATCTTTTATTTGATAATCGATCACATCAATCTCATGATCATGAAGATAAAAGATTAAATCTGATCAATAAAATTCATATTCAAAAATGGTATTCAAAAGTTAAACTCGTTATTGATGATTTTGAATTAAATATTATTGCTCTCATTGATACTGGTGCTGATCTTAATTGTATTCAAGAAGGTTTACTTCTTACCAAATATTACGAAAAAATAAGTGAAAAATTAACTTCTGCTAATGGTAGTAAAATACGTATTAAATATAAATTACCTAAAGTCCATATATGTCAACATAAGGTCTGTTTCAAAACCTCATTTGTTTTAGTTCGAAATATGATTGATAAAGTTATTTTAGGCACACTATTTATATTCTTATTATATCCATTTACTACATCTAGTGAAGGAATAACAACTCAAGCTTTTGGTCAAACAATTACTTTTAAATTCTTATCATCACCTGAAGTATTGGAATTAAATCAATTAAAAGACTGTTCTATTTCTCAATCTATTAATCGATTAACTCGTCAGTTACGTTTTCTCAAAGAAGAAGTCAATTATAAACGCATTTAACAACAATTAACTGATCCTGTTGTTATATCTCAGATTGAAGAATTTAAATTAAAATTAGAAATAACTATTTGTTCTACTTTACCAACTGCCTTTTGGCATAGGAAAAAACATGTAGTCACTTTACCACATATTAAGAATTTTAATGAAAGACAAATTCCTACTAAATCTCGACCTATTCAAATGAATCATGAATTAGTTGAAATGTGTAAAAAAGAAATCAATGAACTATTAAAAAATCGAATTATTAGTCCTAGTAAATCACCATAGTCTTGTCTTGCTTTTTATGTTAATAAAAATGCTGAATTAGAACGAGGTGTCCCTCGCTTAGTCATCAATTATAAACCATTAAATAAAATTTTAGAATGGATTCGCTATCCTATTCCTAATAAAAAAGATTTAATCAAAAGACTTAGTCAAGCTGTTATTTTTAGTAAATTTGATTTAAAAAGTGGTTTTTGGCAAATACAAATTCATCCTAAAGATAGATATAAAACTGTATTCACTACACATTTTGGTGATTATGAATGGAATGTTATGCCTTTTGGACTAAAAATGCACCTAGTGAATTTCAAAATATAATGAACGATATTTTCAATCCATTTAGTCATTTTTCCATAGTTTATATAGATGATATTCTTATTTTTTCAAAATCAATTAGTGAACACTGGAAACATCTTACTGTTTTCTTTTATACTATTAAGAGTCATGGTGTAACAAGTCCGCGGGGGACCTCGCTACAGTTCGGACTCGATTTGTGTCACGGTTCTTAATCTAAACCAAAGAGTCCAAATCCGGCAAATCGTTTTGAGAAAACAGATTTTTTGAAAGAAGTGCCAAACATGGACTGTTTTGCCAGATACAGAGTCGCCACCTAAATATTTTATTTTTGGGAAATTTAGGAAACCCTGACTCGTTGCCTAAGGCCACGTGTCCATCATCACCAAAGTTGCCTCGGCTCGGGAACTTCGGTACGATTGGGGAAGGTCACTTCGTGAGCACCCCCGCTCGCCCGATCAAAGATCGGCCTCTACTAACCATGATATCAAGTTTTGAAAACATTATGTGTTCTTATTCCAGTTATTAGCCTAGATTTACTATGTGATGCGCACAGCATACAAGTATAGACCGGGTCGCCCGAATTGGAACAAAACATTTTATGTTTGTTTTTGAAAGATAGTTTGCTACTCGCAAGTAGGCTTAAAATGCAGATTTTGCCACCCTCAGGTGGGCTTAGAAAACATGGTTTTGCCACTATCTAGTGGACTTAAAACTCACAGTTGATGATTTGTCCCAATCCAAATAACCCAACCTTCACCCACAGGCATTCAGGCAGTTATATCACATAAGCAAATAGCCTCATGGTAAGCATGCTATCATGGCAGTCACTCACACACATGCAAGGATGCTAAAGCATAAAACTTACCAAGTACTCCAAGCCAAAACAGAAGCTAATTAGAAATCCATGCATGATCCTAATTATACAGAAATGCCTAATGCAACGCATGCAAAAATGCAACTATAGCAGGTCCGGCTATTCTAAACATGGCATATGGAATGCTACAGCTAACAAGTACTCAACTTGAAATTAAAATACAAATGCAGTTAGTATGATGCGCCGAGCCCGGTGCATGCAAAACAGATGAATGAATGCAAACATGCTATCATACTGTATGCTAATTGAAACATGCCCTAATCTAACCATCATAAGCTGGTAAATAAAAGGGAGAAAGACGTGGGGTTGGAAGACATACATCACACGCACGCACACTTATTACAATTGTGCCCTCGCTCGGAGGGTCCGAATAAATAATATACAGTCCCGAATAAATACAGTCCGAATAAATACAAAACCCTAATTAATTAACAAATTTAACTAGGAAAGCAATAAATTGGCATGCAAGCCAGGGACTGCCTCAACTCTGATCCGGATGATGAATGATGCATGTTCAGGTTGCTCAGCGCGGAAATCCATTGCGATGCCCCGATTAGCCTCTGTTTGCAATTGTTCTTGGAAAGCGCGCCAAGCTCCGGAAGGCTGCTCGTTTTTGATTTGCTGCAACAGAGAGCAGGAAAGGGGCATAGCAATGTATTTTCACATATGTATGCATGCCTCGATCATCGTGCCACCAATCACGCATCTCGATGCACGATGGCCGAGGACTCGAATTGCATAACTCAATATGAAATGAATGCACATATAAACACAACAAGACCGAGACTCCATCATGGATAATCTGGAGTGTCGGTGACTGGGGAATTGAGACACGTTCCGTCACTCGGAGTACGAAACGTACCTCGTTTCCCGTGCTCGGGCTAACTCCTATCCCAAACACAATGCAATATGCATGACATGCATGAATGCAACTAATATACAACCTAACATGCACAATGTTATGAAATGACATACACGATGCATGAAGTAACATGGCATACACAATGCGCTAACATACAACCTAGCATACACAATGCTATGAAATGAAATGGCATACACAATGCATAATGGACTTACACCAACACAAGTGGACCTCAGCCACACGCACATAGGAGGCCATTAGGTGAAAAATGAGACACTCGAGATGCGTGCACACGTGCACGCAAACCGAGGACCGAATAAGGCACGAATGCCACTCTACCGAAGCATGGTAAGGCATGGAACATGGTATGCAAACAAGCAAATTTCAGCACTGAAATATGATGCTAAACAGCCCCGAATCATGAAAACATGGCACCCGATGCATGAGGTGAGACCCGAAACTCAAAACTAGGCACATAGAATGACTTACAGCTATACAAAGCATGTATTATTTGAACATGAAGTGTAAATACAGAGTCAAGAAAGTCCCAAAACATGCATTTTTCCAGTTTAGAGTGTGGCTAAAAAGTGCCAGCAAGATGACCTAAAATAGTATGCAAACTTGACCAACAAACATGGTTTACATGGAAAGTGTAAGATGCACATGGAATCTGACCAAACCATCAAAAATCAGTGAATAAATCATATGAAAATAGGCCCAAATAACCACTGATACGCAACCATGGCATGCCAAAATGATGAGTTGCTTTAGAGGGCCATACAAGGGATTCTTAAGCACATATAAGAGGGACATGTGGCAGCCCCAAACCCACTTTGAAAATCAAATATGGTAGTCTCAAAACTCACCAAATTGACCCCAAAATCAGTCCACAAAGTATGCAAGATAGGGTCTCTTTGGAAGGCCAAAATGGCCACCAAACAAGTCAAGGTGAGAGGGGGCCCCCCCTCCCCCCTCTGATTTGGAAGCTCAAAATAGTGGCCAAGCCACTGGAAATCCACTGGATTCCAGTGGCTAGAGGGCCAAACAAGGCATGCAACAATAGCTAGGATATAAAGCTCAAAATAGGAGGCAACCAAGCATACAAGATAGCATATGATTTCAAACAAGAATGGAACCTTAATAAAACATGAAGATACTGTCAAAACAAGCATTTTTCAGTTTTCAACAAGTCACAAAAATGAACACAAATAAGGCTAAACTATTATGCAAAAATGGCCCTAAAAGAGAGAATAAAGGAAAGGGGCAGCATCTGGTCCCAAATGGCCAAGATCCCTTCAACAAAGTTGAAGAGGGGCTCAAAACATGGCACTTCTCAGTTTACATCAAGCCACGAAAATAAACACAAATGAGGCTAAACTATTATGCAAGAAAAAGGCCAAAAGAGGGATAAAGAAGCAAGTGATAGCTTCTGGCCTCAAACAGAGGAGGGCCCTCAACAATGTTGAAGAGGGGCCCAAAACATGGTATTTTACAGTTTATGGAAAAGTCCAAAATAGCTCACAAATAGGCCTAAAATACTATGCAAAAAAAAAGCCAAAAAGAGAGGTAAAGAAGAAAGTGGTAGCTGGAGACCTCAAACAGTAAGAGGTCCTTAATAAAACATGAAAAGGAGCTTAAAATATGATTATTTACAGTTTGGGTCGGAGCCCAAAAACGTAAGAAAGTAAGACTTATAAATGAATCAAGAAAAGGCTAGAAAATGAAAGAAGAAGGCTCACCCTTGAAGACCAATGGACCAGCAGCTCTTGAACCAAGAAGAGAAGCTCCTAGCCTCTGGAAAATAACCTCAAAGTGTTGGAAAGGAGGATGGAGAGGTGGTGCTATGTAGTGGTGTAGAAATGGTGCAAGGGGCTTAAGGGTTTTGAGGGTTGAAGTAGAGAGAGAGAGAGAGAGAGATAATGCCAAAGCTCCAAACAAGGTTTTGTAACCCTTAAAACTGAAGGGGAGGGGTTGGTTATATAGGCACAAGAGTGGAGAAAAGGGGGGAGATTCAAATTTGAGTTTCCCCCCCAAAAGTTCCCTCCCTCGGATACAGAATCTGGGGGGGAAAGGAGGTCACAGTTGGAAGGAACAGGGTGCAAGGATCATGGCCGGCCATGTATTGAGGCTCCAAGTGGCTGGCTGGCCACCTCCCTTGGCCGGCCGGCCAAGGTCAAAAGGGTCAATGAAAATTAGCTGGCCGGCCACCCATATTGGTGGCCTCCCATGTGTGCACAACACAGCCATGTGGTTGAAACCCTGAAAAAGTGTACTAGGAGAGAGAAAACCCCACTTTTTAGAGGGGTTCAAAAGGGTCAAGATGAATTGATGGCCGGCCATGACATATTGGTGGCCTCCCAGGTGTGTACAACACAAATACGGGGTTGAGGGTCAAAGAAAGTGGCCCGGGGATGGTCAACACTAGCTTTCTAGCGAAGAAAACGGGCGACGGAGGGCGATGAAGGAATAAAACTGGTCCTTAGAACAATTGCTGGCCTCCCATCCTTCTACGACCTTCCTAACAATGAAACAGAGGTCCCTGCCAAAAATGAGCTCAAATCGATGCAAAACGAAGGTTCAGGGGCCAAAACGCGTAGCCCGGGGCCCCGAAAACTGACTGTTAAGCACCGGAGGTGGCGTTCGACCACGAAGTTGGTCTCTCGAGCCACAGTGTCCCTCAAAATAGAGGAAATAAGATGCATGCCAAAAGCCGGAGCAAACGGAGGTAGTTAAGCGATCCCGAACCGAGGCACACGGCCGACGGTTCCGAAAACCGAAAACCGGGCTCCGAAATGGGAAAAATGGCCTACGACCACGAAACGTAGCCTACGGCCACTGAGAGATGATCTACGAGACCTCTCCCTCCCTTCGGGAAGAGAAAACAGAGAAAACAGAGCCTGGTTCGCAAACCGAGGCAAAGCACAGAAAAGCCCGGAAGTCCGGAGGCAAGGCTCGCAGCCGAGACTCTGAGACTTCTAAACGAGCACGATATGCAGCATCACCAAGTACTCAATCGGTGACGTCTGAGTCTTAAGATCGGTCAAAAATGGGGTGTCTACACATGGTCTCGTCATTTCTGCTCCTAAGATTAAATTGTTTCAAACCAAAGTCAGATTTTTAGGTTATGATATTTACCAGAATATTATTTTACCTATTAGTCGTTCCATTGAATTTGCGTCTAAATTTCCTGATGAAATCTTAGATAAAACCCAGTTACAACGTTTTTTAGGATCATTGAATTATATTGCTGAATTTTACAAAGACCTTAGAAAAACTTGTCAACCTCTGTTTGATCGGTTAAAAGACAATCCTTCTCCTTGGTCTTCTACTCATATTGCTATTGTTAAACAAGTCAAACAATATGTCAAGTCTCTTCCTTGTCTTGGTATTCCTATTGAAAATTCATTCAAAATTATTCAAACTGATATCTCTGATATTGGTTATGGTGGCATCCTTCTCCAAAAAATTACTCCTCAGTCATTTGAACAAATTGTTCGTTATCATTCTGGTGTCTGGAATAAAGCATAAAAGAATTATAGTATTATTAAACAAGAAATTTTATCTACTGTTTTATGTATTAGTAAATTTCAAGATGATATTTTAAATCAAAAATTTTTACTTCGTGTTGATTGCAAATCTGTTAAATATGTTTTAGAAAAAGATGTTCAAAATCTTGCTAGTAAGCAAATTTTTGCTCGTTGGCAATCTATCTTAAGTATTTTTTATTTTGAAATTGAATATATACCTGGTTGTCAAAATTGTATTCCTGATTTTCTTACTAGAGAATTTTTACAGGGTGGTTAGTAAGTTATATCATTGCAATTTCCTCTATTCCTTACCATAAACACCAGATTAAACACTATAAAACCTTAGTCAAACATACTGCTCGTGGCCTTGCCTTTCTCAAATCAACCCATTTACCTACTAAAAGAGCTCAGTACATACAATTTCATCGGATTAAAGCTTAGAAACAACAACTTGCTTATTATATTAACTGTTTACATGAACATACTGATCAATTAGATATCCTCAGTGGATGCTAATTTATCTCCTCTATTTCACAGATGTCTCGTCCACGGCCTCCTTCCAAAGCCTTGGTCCCATCTAGTCAACCTTTTGTTCCGCCTCCATTGGAGTTAGTCACCAAATACCATCCTGCTGAATTGGTTAACCGTTACCAAATTCTTGGTAACATTCCTAAACCTAGTTATACATCTACTTTGGCTACTGATCCTTTTGCTTCATCTAGTTAAGCAGTTACTCCATACCCCCCTAATCCTATTAAATCAGCCCGATCTGATTATGTTAAATCCACCACTACTAATCTCTTTTTCAAAGAACCTAGTCACCCACAGAGTCATACTGTTCATGACCTGGTTAAATCTTATTTCCCTCCTGAATGGCATTTTATTCCTCTCCATCCAGAAAAAACAATTACTTTCTATAAAGACATTATGTTCAACAATCAGTCGATTGTGATTAAACCCATTTATGATCGCACTTACACAAGCAAAATTGTGTACCATTCACTCTATATTCACAACTTTGTTTCTCTGGTTGATTGGGGTTCTCTTTATTAGCTTTGAGATCTGCCTGGTCATTCAATTCAATACAGTTACTATGATTACATTAATGCTTGGTTCAAAGTCCTCTTGTATCAAAATGAGTCAAACAGTCACTCTTGGTTTCTTCAATTTGATCAAAAGTTCAAATCCGAGTTACCTACCTGGTTTCTGCGATGGTGGACTCAGTATGGCGACATTTTAGAAATCTTCCCATTTGTAATTATGGAACAAGTCAATTACTTCTCCACTGTTTTCTCATTCACTCATCAGCAAAGGAAATTCCCTCTATTGCTTATTTTTATATCTAAATACAAAATCCCTTGGATATTCAAATGGCAATATGGTATTTCTGATGATGTTATTTACCGCCAACACATGGTTAAATGGTGGGATAATTTCAAAATTCCACGCATCATTGAAATTGTTCAAACTGAATTCTCAATCAACATACATGCTCAAACTCCTGCTATGGTTAAAGCTCAGCAGATCACAGCTGCTCCATTAACACAAGGAAGTCAACTTCCTCCAGTCAATCTTGGAAGCCCAACATCCAGTTCTTCCAAGCCCAAGTCATCCAAGTCAAAGATTAAGTCCAAGTTAGCAAAGCCCATCACTGATCAGCCCAAATCAAAGGAAAAATCCAAATCCAAGGTTAAGCCTAAATCCAAGTCATCCAAGGATGAGATCCTCCAAATGGCTCGTCTCCTTATGGCCCAAGCCAAGTCAGATTCAGATAATAGTGATTCAGAAGAAAGTTCAGACAGTTCAAACTCTTCTGAAGGTTCAACTACTCAAAATTCATATGGACTCGAATTTCAAGATGCTTAAGATCCATATGCCTAGTCACTTGTTCAACATTGGATTCTATATAGCTATAATTATCAGCCTCAATCAATACTTGTTTTTTGAGAAAAGCTGCTGATATATATATCTATATTGATTCCCTTAGTCACATGCCTCCAAGCAATGAATAATGAAAAAAGTCAACTTTACTATTCACTATTCATCAAAAAGTCAACATTACTATTCATCATTCATCAGGATTCATCCAACCGACAAATTTAGCACAGTAAAAAGCAGTCATCAACTTTAGTCACTCACCGAAAGCAGCAGACAGCTTCCATGTGCTCCTGATGCTCCTTTCAAGTCAGATTATTTACTCACAAGGCTAACAGTAGTCACTCACAAGGCCAACAGTAGTCTCTTTTGATTATAAAAGGGCCTATTCAGTCAAGAATAAGGCAGAGTTAGAAAAAATTAAAAGTGCTCATTCATCAAGAAAAATAGCTATCTCTGTATTTTATATTTTCAAGTTCGTTTTCAAGTTATGTATTTTTAAGAACTACTTGTTTCATTCCAGTAAACAATTGTAAGTTTTATTTATGTTTATTTAAACTGTTTTATTTTAAACTGTTATTTAAACTGTATTATTATAGTGTTGTTTCCTCCTTCCTGTGCTAATATTATTATTATTATTATTATTATTATTATTATTATTATTATTATTATTATTATTATTATTTCTCTCACAAAATGTGCAACTTTTGTCACAAATTTTTTTTTTCTTCACAAAAATATAACTTTTTGTTTCTGACAAAATATACAACTTCTCTTACAAAAAGTATAACTTTAGTTATACATAATTTTTAAGTGTATATTATAACTTTAAAATTCATAATTTTCATCACAAATATTATAACTTTCATCACACTTTGGGATGTGGATTGGCTTTTTGACTTTTTAGTTATTTTAACTTGAGGCTAAAAAGTCTCGTTTGAGATAGACTTCTTTTTTTTTATTATTTATTTATTTTTTTTTAAACTTTTGTGAGAGAAAAAATGAAATGATTATGATTTGGATGTGACATTTTGTCTTATTAGACTAAAAATCTTATTTTGTTTTTTTGTAACTATTTTAGCCAAAAAATCTCATTTTAGCTTATACCATACAAAGGAAAAATTCATAACTTCTCTCTCAAAAATCATAACGTTTCCTACAATTTACAAGTGCAAATTGTAACATTTCCCTTCCTTATACCACTTTATATACCATTTTATTGGCACAATTACAACTATTATTATAATGAGTTATATTTGAGCGTCAGTAACAACTAATGGTTGTGATTGTGGCCCCGATTGATAGAGCTGCGGAAAAATAATTATAAATTATAACTTAACAGATTATAACTTACAACTGTGAACATAAGTTAGGAATTTGTTTGGTGTAGCTGTGGGATTATGAATTTAAGCAGCAGAGTAGTGTTTGGTAAATAAGCTGTAAAATAGCTTTTTGCTGTGTAATTATCATTTTTGTTCTTATGAACATAAAAATTGTAATTTTCTTCACTTTAAATTTTGAAAAAAGTTATTTCATTAATGGAAGTTAATATAATTAGTACGGTACATTTTTAAATTATCTCAAATTTTTTTTTATTTTTTTTTATTTTTAATATTGAGTTCACAAGGGAACAAGAAAATGTCATTGCAATAAAAATACAATAAATTACTATTAAGGCAATAAAAATAAAACTTCCTAGATATTAGATAACTCCTAATTTCGTCTGCAAATTGACATACAAATATGATGTCTCCTCACTTCCATCTCGTTGTCGTCACCTTCAACATGATTTCTATGGCGTGCTTGTTGAGACCTTGATCCTTCATCTTCATTAGGAACATAATCCGTGAATTTATCATAAGAATCAAATGCAATATTGCGGAACTCACTTCGTCAGATGAAATTATGAATTGACATTGTTGCACAAACAAGTTTGACTTGGGTCGGCCACTTGTAGTTTAGTGGGATATCCTTTATCATCGGCCATCTTGCTTTCCAAACCCCAAACGTTCTTTCTATTACACTTCTAAGTGATGAATGTGCTTGGTTGAATTTTTCTTGTGCATTTTAGGGGGGTTGACCATATTCAAATTCAGCTAGATGTTATCTTTCTCATTTGTAAGGTGTAAGATATCCTTTCATGTTTGGATACCCAGCATCCACCAAGTAAAACTCATCTATTTTAAAATTTCAAAATAAAATTAAAGTAAGCAATTATAAATGTAAAAATAAATATGAAGATGTGAGTGTGGTGCATCTAATGTAGCAATCAAATATAAAACAGTTACCTCCTTGTGGTTTTGGAAAATTATAACTAAGATTCCTAATTGTATCTAAGAAGATCTGAGTATCGTGTGGACTTCCTTCCCATCCTGGCAAGCAAAATGAGAAACACATATCAAAGTCACATGCGGCCATTATGTTTTGAATCGCATACCCCTTTCTACCTATTAAACAAGGTTGCTTATCTGGAGATATATATGCTTTAATGTGTGTTCCGTCAATTGCTCCAATACAATCCTATTACAACATTTAGAATAAAAATATATTTATTCATTATTAGAAATATCCTAACAACATTAATTATATGTAACACCCAAGTTCCACATGTAATTAATTATTACATTGAAAAGTGGATAGTATCTGTTGTTGCTTCTAATATATGGATGTACATCATTTCTCGGTTGAGGCCTTACTCAATCAATAAACATCATTGTAACAACTTTTAACACCTTCTTGAAGTATTTTGAAATTGTCTCTCCGGAATGTTGAATTCTTTCTTGGATATTTCGGTTTCGAATGTCACCACTAACAATATACAAAAATATTGCAACCTGCTCCTGAACTGAGACTTTTTGTCTAGTTTCAAGGCCATAGTTTTTCTGTAACAAATCACACAATTGATAAAATACCTTTCTTTCCATTTGAAAATTTTCAAATATTCCTGTCTGATTCCCTTCTAGTAATTCTACCATCCACTTCCACCTTGTTAGAGAAGATATCCTACATGGTTCTTTTATCAAATAATTTGTCGCATATGTCACTACAACTGTTGCCGTCGTTACTAAGAGCATAATATTATTTTGTTGGGTATGCGATGTGCTGCCTTCATTTTCAGCATCCTTATCATCATGATCATCATTCCATTCATCGTTACCACTATTACTCATCTCCAAAATACCTACTCATTTAAAGGCTTCTTATTTACTAGTACAATAATGAAATGAACATACAATAATATTTATTAAAAACACAACTAATTATTGAAAACACAATAAGATTTGTTTACCAAAATACCTGGGGGCCAAAATTACTAAAAACACAACTATTGTCTCAGCAAAAGACCTTTTTGAAGAGAGATAAAACACCAAAATTGAAGGATACCTGAGGCCAACACATCTACATATATATATATATATATATATTCTTAAAGCCACCTACCATTCATCTTTAGCATTCAAATAAATGCCACCTACCATTCAAATGACAGCCACCCAATAAAAATTGTATCTGAGAATAGTAACAATGACAGCTGCCTAATAAAAATGAATACCGCCTACTGCTCAACCATTCACCTACCATTCAGCTAACAATGATAGCCACCTAATAATTGCAACTTCCAGCACAACCATTCAAATAAATGTCACCTACTACTGAACCATTCAACTAACAAAGTTCAATATAATAAAAGTCCAACACACTCATAAATAATATTAATAAAAGTCCAAATAAAGGTCCAACATAACAGTTCACCATTAATAATAATAAGTCCTAATAAAGGTCTTGAATATGAAATAATAATAAAATTCAGTATGAATAATAAGACTGCCATACATCCAGAAGTAATTAGCTATGTTAACCTATGTTGGTCTTCTCTATCTCAATCTCCAACTTCAGAAACCTCAGCCGAACTTCATTCGTAGGAAGTGTCATGAAGCACTCACGACACTTGTCTCTTGTAACGCCCTCAAAAAAAAACCCATAATACATAATATTAACATGCGGAATTATAAGGAAATAAAGTATCTTATTCCATTCATCAGAGTACCATGAAATAAAAACATCATAATAAATGCCCTATGGCTTACATCTTGCCAAGCCAACACTTGGACACAATTCCATGAGTTCTAACTCAAAAACATAAAGCCCTAGCTTGAAAGTTTACAAGTTTTCAAATAAAACAAATAAAATAAAGCAAGTCTTCGAGTCCAAATCCTCACAAGCTAAGTCCTTGGAGGTAGTGAACCACCTGAACCTGAAAATGAAGTTCCCATATAGGGTGAGCCACAGCCCAGTAGAAAAATACTAAACCAAGCATAAGAATTAACTAAAGCATTAGCATTCGATACATGGTTAACACAAGATAATCAATTTCCAATTTCATGACACGGATGTCTATATTGTCTATGACATATTGTCTATGACACCTTTCACTTTCCAATATTTATTCAACTTTCCAATTATATCATTATGGCTCAGAACCTGGCCAACTATAATAGTGATCCAGATGTCACAAAAATAAATGAGACTAAAGCTCAAACCACAACACTTCCATACTTCCAACTGATACACATTATAATGATGTATCATATCACACAACAAATAGCA
The DNA here is from genome assembly GCA_030407325.1 of Camellia japonica. Classification (NCBI taxonomy): domain Eukaryota; kingdom Viridiplantae; phylum Streptophyta; class Magnoliopsida; order Ericales; family Theaceae; genus Camellia; species Camellia japonica. The sequence goes on from JAPPVO010007998.1 coordinate 38,573, forward strand.
ATTTGCTATTATCAATAAGCACACATATGAATGATGCTACTGGAGTCCATCCCCTATCTCCTCCCAACAAATCCGGTTTAGAGGTACATCCCCTATCTTCCCCTAAACCGTGGAGTTCATCCTCTATCTTCTCCAAACAACATGCATATGCAATGAAACAACAATTTCCATATACAACACATAATCAATACAAGTAATGTTCTGTATTAATTCAACAGTCAACATAAGTGACTTAATTCCAGTTATACCTAGGCCACATGCAAGGTCTACAACAATCACGACTATCCTCCACCGATAGCCCAAAACAGTTATTTCTAAACAAGAAATAAATACAACAATGAATGTAAAATCAACTTCTCATAGTAAGTATTTAAACTACCCAACTATATCATTAATCTCATAATTTCCCCAACTTCATGAATTAAACCCAATTCCACAATTTTCCCTTAAATTAATTATACAAATTAATCTAAGCCAAAACCCTAAGGTTTCTCCCAAAATTACCAAACTACCCCCACATACCAAAATACCAACACTTAGGATTAAAGCGTATAAATGGAGTAGAAATCCCTACCTCGAAGAAATAACTCAAAAAGGAGAAGATGAAGATGATGCCCAAAACTTGAAAGTGCTCCAAACCAACAATTGCTCAGATTAAATGAAAGCCCACTCTCCTCTATCTTATTTGTAAAGCAACTAGGGTAAAACACACCCTAACTAGATCAAACCTAGGAGAGAAGGTGAGTTGGGAGAGAGAAAACTCGTAACTAGGGTTTTTGGATCAAAAAGTTGTAAAAAAAATGATTTAAAACTGTTGCTGCGTATTTAAACTGGACAGGCTCGCTCGAGCGAAGACATGGTCGCTCGAGCGACCAGACACAAAAATCCACGCTCGAGCGAAGAAAAGCTCGCTCGAGCCAAGAAACACATCTCTCAGGTCCTAAGCCCAGACGCAGACTCTCGCTCGAGCGACCAAACCCTGGCTCGAGCGAAGAACAAAAACAGAATCTCGCTCGAGCGACCAACTCCTCGCTCGAGCGAAGGTCCAAAACTCTAGACTGCAACACTTGGTTTCCAACCTAACCAACCTGTAACAAACCTGCCCAACATATCCTATAACTCAAAATAAAGGAATTAAAGGACAACAACATCAACAATAATGTGACGGAATCTACGGAATATAAGTCCGGATACAACAATCAAATGGGAAAAGACCGGGTCGCTATAACCTCCCCCCCTTAAAAGAATTTCGTCCCCGAAATTAAGCTAAGTTTGTAAAAACAAGTTTTTCTCAATTCCCAATGATATTATAAAACAATAAACAATAACTTGACCAATACCGGTCACTTCATCTCTTATCAAGAGCATCTCACAATATGTATAAATCAACATATATTCAACTTGCATCAATATTATGCATTATTCCTTTCAATGTTAACAATTTCCATATCATTATTCAAGTTCATGATATAAACAACACATTCAATATATAAATGTTATACTCCACTTCCATAAAAAGGCAAGTTCAAATGTTAACATTAACCCAAAACATTCTCAATGTTTTCCAACTTAAGACATATATAAAATTCTCAAGTTCCACAATATTATATAATCTAAATACAAGATTACAAATCAATAAACATATCCGGAATTTTCTCGCGGACTTCCAACTCACGTTCCCAAGTGGCCTCCTCCACTCCGTGATGCTTCCACAAAACCTTCACCAAAGGGATGGTTTTGCCTCGCAAAACTTGATCCCGTCTATCCAAGACTCGAATCGGTCTCTCCTCATACGAGACATCCTCCTCAACCACTAAATCAGTCCAATCCAACACATGTGATGGATCTGGCTCATACTTCCGAAGCATACTCACATGAAACACATCATGAACTCCGGATAACTGCGGTGGCAAAGCTAAACGATAAGCAGCCTCGCCAATCCTCTCAAGGATCTCAAAAGGCCCAATAAACCGAGGGGACAACTTCCCGCTCTTCCCAAACCTCATCAAGCCTCGTTTGGGTGATATCTTCAGAAAGACATGATCACCCACCTCGAACGCTAAAGGTCTCCTCCTACGGTCGGCATAAGATTTCTGACGACTCTGTGCTGTAACAAGCCTCTTACGGATAAGCTCAACTTTCTCCGTTGTTTCCCTCACCAACTCCGGACCCAACAGAGGTGCGTCACCCACCTCGGCCCAACAAACGGGAGATCTACAGGTCGGCCATACAAGGCCTTAAACGGTGCCATACCAATACTAGACTGAAAACTGTTTGTTGAGGCAAACTCCACTATGGCAAGTGCCTCTCCCATGACCCACTGAAATCAAGAACACAACCCCGAAGCATATCCTCAAGGATCTGAATAGTACGCTCGGACTGCCCGTCAGTTTGAGGATGATAAGCCGTGCTAAAGGTCAACTTAGTACCTAAAGCACTCTGCAAACTCTGCCACAACCTGGCATAAAACGAGGATCTCTATCTGAGACGATCGTCACTCACTGGGACCCCGTGCAACCACTATGCCCCGAATGTACAAGTCAGCAAGGTGATCTACCGAATCTCTCACCGCCATAGGAATGAAGTGCGCCGTCTTAGTCAACCAATCTACAACCACCCCAATAGCATCACTACCCCCGCTGAGTCCTCGGAAGACCCACAACGAAGTCCATAGTGACATGCTCCCACTTCCACTCGGCAATAGGCAAGGGTTGCAACAAACCCGCTGGACTCTGATGCTCGGCCTTCACTTGCTGACAAGTAAGGCACCTAGAT
>JAPPVO010007999.1:0-41460 GCA_030407325.1 Camellia japonica
TATTATTTTTGTATGCACATTTGAAGAATGAATACACACTATATACTATATTTTGAATCATAACCACATATTGAATAGAATACGCATATATTTCATAAATGAAAATTAAATATTCAAAAGTAATTACAAAGGAATTAATAAAAAAATTAACTGTGCTTACATATATTAAAAAATGAAAAAACTTAAAAAACTAAGTTCTGTAATTCTTGGACCATATTTTGCATCTCTCCAAAAAATTTATGACCTGAAAAATAAAAACACAAATTAATCCAGAAACCGCTGATGCATATGAATAAACTAAAAAGTTAATTCAGCAAACCAAAATAGGACATTAATCATTTCTGCTTGATCTTAATCCTTTTGGAAGTAACTCCCTGTTAACAATTAGTGCTATAGCAGCTCAGTGTCAATGACATTGTAATTAGGAGGTCACTAATGAGCACAGTATTTAAAAATGATAAATCTCAATACAACTTGTGTACGATCTTTTTGTGAAGGTATATTATTATTACTGTGAACCATAATTCTAAGTACCATAATAAAATAAATAAATAAATATTCAAAAATTTACTCCATTTTTTTTTTTTGGGAGGGGGAAGTACATACATTGCAGTTACTATCACCAGCAGCAGCAGGTTTTGGAGACAGAGGCTGCATTTATGAAAAGAATTCATCGGAGCTTCTAAATACACTCGCTTATTTTCTCTCTACACCCTATCAGAATTTGCATTTTTTTATAATCTTTTTGGTTTATGTTACGAAAAAAATTTGTGAATATAGGTGTAGAGATGAACATGGCGGGTGTGTGTGGGTTTTAGAAACTCCCAATTGCATCATTAAAATGAGGATTATGTGTATATATATGTTGTTGACACTAATTAATATTCCTAACACCCTGTTCAAAAAAAATGAAATGAGAGCACACCTAATCAACAAAACTTGTTACCACAGTTGTGGAAAAGCAAATTGAGAGAAAATTTTCAACTTCCACACCAATCAATTTTTTCTAGACACAAATCAACAATAAATACACAATTTAGTGGACTGCCCAGAAAATCTAAGATTAAAAAAATATTGATGCACAAGTTGTCAATAAAGGACCACTCATATTATAACACCCAAATTCAAAAGATTTAGTTAGTAGGTAGGCCAAATATAAAGCATGAACAATATTTTTTCATGCTGTAAAAGAGAACATTCTGATGTATCTTTTTAAAGCAAAAGATTAAATTTATGTCCTAACACTGCAATCTTTTAACTAAAAGATTCAAAATAGCACAAAGCAAAAAATACAGGGAAAAAAAAAATTACAAAACAACAACAACAAGGAGCTTTTAAGCCAAGCAGAACAAATTAATGGTACTTACTAGTTATCATTCCAGTCCACCACCAAGGTTCCAACAAATATGAGTACCCCCCTGACCCTGAACAAAATGACGACACGATGGTTACAATAACATAAAAGATTTATATACACATCTCAAGAAGATAAATGGTCTCTTTGTTCAGTGATTTTTAAAAAAAATTATAACATAAAAATACCTTTCAAGAAGATAAATGGTCTCTTTGTTCAGTGAATCAGTCAAAGAAAAACAAACAAGTAATACCTTCATCACGGAAGCAGTTCCATATCTACAACAAAGACAAAAATAAATAAATAAATAATTCAAATTACATAAAATAAAATCGATATACCCAAAGCCCAATAAAAGAAAAGTGGGAATGGGATGAAGAGAAAATGTAATAAATTTGGAGGCTAATGAAGTGGAAGTGGGGGGGGGGTGGGGTGGGGTGGGAAACTGGTCAGTTATGGGAGTGGGAAGGTGCATAAAGGAGGAAGGAAGATGGGAAAGAAAAGCAAAGTGAAGGTTCAGCTTTGACAACACATAAGCAAGCACTGTGGAATCTGCACAGGGGAGGAACAATATGAAATGCGAGGGGGAAACAATTGTGTTCATAGCTTTTGCCTGTTATCAGTCAGATAGAGATGTAACTAAAAATGCAACAGCATAACAGTTAGTTGCAAAACCAAGTGTTGTGGTATCTTCAAGAATACTTCATAAACTTTTTTGACTTTATACTGGTGGCTCACCTAAAGCAAAAAGATCAGATACTAAGCATGACACAACATTTCCCACCTAAAATCCAAGCAAATGATTGAAAATCTAATTTTCAAGCATGGGAAAAACAAACCCACATCTAAAATTTTGACAATATGTACTAAAAATTTGCATAAAATTTTTGAAACCCAATTCACTAAAATTTCTGAAATGTCTAAAAAACAGAATGCATAAATAATCTTTTTCAAGAACAAAATGGGGAAAAGAAACCAGAGTTCTTTCGTTAAAGAATCCATCTTCCAACCAGAACAACACTGGTACGTTACAACACTACCAGTTTACTTTTAAACAAAAATAAGCATTCCCAAACTTCTTGGTTGTGTTCTCATTTTCTGTTTTCTATTTTCAGCTTTCGGAAAGCATAGTTGTTTGGTGAATTGTTTCCAAAACTTTTTCCGGAAAATTTTTTTGAAAACAACCCACTTTTTCATTGTTTTGTTTTCGAAAACGTGTAAAATGAAAAAGAAAAGAAAAAAAAAAGAATACTGAAAAAGAAAAAAATGAACACAACCAAACATGCCGAAATTACCAATCCTGGTTTTCCCATGTTGACAGCATGGGTTTGTTAATATGATCAGCTCTCGCAGTTGCTTGTCATATGAAAATGAGATGTTTAAAGGAGTATTCTTGATTACCGGAATTGAGGTTGAGTGTAGCACAATAAGTTTTGTATCCTCTGCATGATCTTTTTCATGTGGGGCTGCCAACAACATATATACAAAATAGAAATGACAACAGAAAAAATTATGATAAACAATGGAAATATATGCCAAAAGGGAAAGGAAAATATTAGCTATTTATACCGCAATAGGCTTGGAAAACTGATATATTGGATCCACTTTTGCAGTTCTATACCCCTCTTTGCTAAACTCTGAAGGAAATAGAATAATAAAAACAATAAAAGCAAAAATGGGAAGAAGAAGGAACAAGGTGACAAACCAGATTTTGCTGGATAATACACAAACCTCCTGAACCCAATGAAGCTGTAGCAACCCCTGACACATATCTTACGACTTTGGGTTCAATACGCACAAATTGAAAGTCACCAAAATTAACCTTCATATTAGAAAGGATTGTCTTATTAGCTTATCTGAAAAAGTAAAGAATTAGATTTGGGGATGCATGCTAAAAAACAAGTGGCCAAAAAAGTTACCCAGAATGCATCGGATGCCTTGCCAAGTATGCAGTACTGATAGCTTCTCTATCATTTTCAGAGACCTGCATTGTTTATCAAAACAAAAAATATTTGAATTTAAGTGCTCTAATTGAGTTCAAAGGGGGATAGAAGCATTGAGAATAGAGTAACAGAAGCAGCAATCGAGATCAGAATGACACATCATCCAAAAATCAGAAGTCATTAACATACAGAAACAACATCACCGTGCAGGGTTATAATTAAATCAGTCCTATCCTCAGGATCTTTTGCTACAAGCAAAGAGCATTTTGGATTAGCTACAAGGTCCTGCAAAAAACAGCGAGTATCAACTAATTAAGTAACTTTCCATAAACTAGAAGATCCTAAAAAAAAATTTAAATATAAAAAATGCTGCAAGTATTTCATAGCAAAGTTTTGAAGTCCTATGCTAATAAGGAAAAAGAATACAGACAGGAAACCAGTGCTAACGAAAAATTAAGTGATGACAATATTCTGAATTTCGACTTATCGAGCTTATCACTAACATATAAGAAGGCACATTAAAAAAGACTCCAAACCAAACCAAACTAAACCATACCATGTATCTCCAAACAATCCTTTTTCTAGATGAAGAAACCTAAAGCTACTTGGACAGCCACTTCCACAAATATTTGTGGAGTTATGTCTCGAACAGACGTTAAAAGGGAATAAACCAGGGACACATTTTACTAAGGATGGTTGGAATAATATTGAAGGATTGTTTCACAAAAGTCGGGTATCAGGTATGAGAAAAAACAATTGAAGAATCATTGGGATGCAACTAAGGAACAATGGAAGATCTGGTGTAAGCTGATTGGACTATTATATCTTTTGGCATCGCTGACAGTTGGATTGCTTCTTAGACATACCACTGTTGACCATAACACAACCAATGGCAGGTGATTGAGTATTAAAGTAAGCATATACATAAGACAATTATATATAGGAGCAAATATGTGTATCCTGTATTACATAAAGTCAAAATGAAAATAAAACAACACATATTATAGGCAAATATGTTTACGCCATTCAACTTATTTGAAATGACTATGCTTGAAACTGGACCAACATTTATTGTGAAGCTGCCAACACCAATAGCATTTGATAAGACTATAATGATCTAAGAAAATTTCACATCTAAAGTGAACCAAAAAGAAAACAAAATTAAGGGAAAATTTGAGCAAAGAAGCAACCACCAAATAATGAAGCCAAGGTCCTATTTATCTCCATGACAGTGTCATGACTTTTTTTTCTTTTTTTTAAAAATCATCTTGATGGTGTTGTATTTGTCTCCATATTTGTATTCTTACATAATCTATTTTCCAAACCAAATAAAAACAAAGAAACAATACAAACACAAGCAATGCTTTGGTCCAGTTACATGTCGCGACATAGAAAGGTTAGCTATTTCACATCAATCTTTGAACCCACTAATCAAAAGTTATATAGTATCACTCACTTCATTTTAGTAGCCTAAGTTTCTTATAAGCATTTTATCAAACAGTTAACAGGCCATTATGCAACAGCATTAAATTGTGTTCTATGTTATCCAAATCCAAAGAAACATCAAATACTAAACCAAATTCAACAATTTCAAATATATGGAAGATGTAATCTTTGATTTTTCATGAATACTTTTCACTATTAGCCAGAAACAAAGAAAGAAAATAGTCTGTATAAATTTTCTTCTCTGTTTCATCAATATTTTCTGAACCCATTGAAGATTGATCAATATTTTCTGTGATCACTTTGATGTGATATTGAGAATGGACTAGTTAACGAAATATCATGCTACCATAGACTGTGTAACAAAACAAGTTGTTTTCCGTCCACCTGGTTTACCTGAATTTGTGTTTAACGGAGTTGGTGTGGTACCTCCCCCATATCTGATTTCATCCATGGAAGCTTTTAAACTGATTAGAAAGGGGTATAAGGGGTATCTATGTTCCGTATTGACCGTACCTACTGATGCTAACACTGATGTGAACAGTATTCTTATAGTTAGAGAATTCTCAGATGTTTTCCCAGATGATTTGCCAGGGGATTTGATTGACAGGGACATTGAGTTCACCATTGATGTGATTGGGCACACAGCCAGTATCTAAAGCTCCTTACAGAATAGTACCGACTGAATTGAAAGAGTTGAAAGTTCAGCTGCAAGAACTGTTAGATAAGAAGTTCATCAGGCCCAGTACTTCACCGTGGAGCGCGCCGGTCTTATTTGTGAAAAAGAAAGACGGCTCATTGAGACTTTGCATTGACTACCGTGAATGAACAAGGTAACAGTGAAAAATAAATATCCATTGCCTCGCATTGATGATTTATTTGACCAGTTACAGGGTGCCCAAGTGTTCTCTAAAATTGACCTTAGATCTGGATACCACCAGTTGAAAGTCAAGACAGAAGACATTGAAAAGACTGCCTTTCGAACGAGGTACGGACATTATGAATTCTTAGTTATGCCTTTCGGGGTTACCAATGCACCTGCTGCATTTATGGACCTTATGAACAGAGTTTTCAAACCATACCTTGATGGATTTATAGTTGTTTTCATAGATGACATTTTGATTTATTCCAAAAGCACGGAAGAACATGAACGTCATTTGAACATTGCCCTGCAGACCCTAAGAGAACAGAAACTTTATGCAAAACTAACTAAATGTGAATTTTGGCTAGACAATGTGATGTTTTTAGGACATGTGATCAGTAAGGATGGTATTATAGTTGACCCACAGAAAATTGAAGCAGTAGTGAACTGGCCTAGACCGACAAATGTTACCGAAGTCCGAAGTTTTCTAGGCTTAGCCAGGTATTACAGAAGGTTTGTCAAAGATTTCTCCAAAATTGCCCTACCACTGACACAGCTGACTCAGAAGGGGATACCATTTGACTGGACCGATCAGAGGGAATCATCTTTTGAGGAGTTGAAAACTCGACCAGTGACTGCACCAATTCTTACCCTACTCTCAGGTACGAATGGTTTTGCTATATTTAGTGATGCTTCTTATAAGGGTTTGGGATTTGTTTTAATGCAGAATGGTAAAGTTATTGCATATGCTTCTCGACAACTAAGACCGCATGAAAAGAACTACCCGACCCATGACTTGGAACTTGTTGTGCAGTAGTCTTTACACTGAAAATTTGGCGTTACTACCTTTATGGGGCGACATGTGAGGTGTATACAGACCATAAGAGTTTGAAATACTTCTTCACACAGAAAGAACTGAACATGAGGCAGCGGAGATGGTTAGAACTGATAAAGGATTATGATTTGCAAATTTTGTACCATCCAGGGAAAGCTAACACCGTTGCCGATGCATTGAGTCGGAAATCGATCAGAAACCTAGCCTGTTTACTTACCGGACAGAAAGAATTGCTATGTGACTTTTAAAAAATTGAAGTTGAAATTGTTTTGCTTGAACAAGGTGGAACAATGGCTGCTATTTCTGCTCAACCGACATTGATTGAAGATATTAAAGAGAAACAGCAACAAGATGACTTCTTGAAGAAGATCATCGATGAACGATAATCTAAACCGAGGCCGGATTTCAAATTTGAGAATAATGTGTTGAAATTCCAAGGAAGATTATGTGTACCGAGTGATTCTGAACTGAAAAGAAGAATTCTGCAAGAAGGCCACAATTCAAAATTGTCTATCCATCTAGGAAATACAAAAATGTACCAAAACTTGAAACTGAATTTCTGGTGGCCGGGAATGAAGAAAGTGATTACTGATTTTGTGTCAAAATGTCTTCATTGCCAACAAGTTAAAGCCGAACATCAACGACCCGCAGGTTTACTGCAACCCTTACTGATACCGGAGTGGAAATGGGAACATATCACCATGGATTTCATTGTTGGTTTACCTCGCTCTAGTAAATGTATGGATTCAATTTGGGTTATTGTTGATAGACTGACTAAATCTGCTCACTTCTTACCTGTCAAAACAATCTATAATGCGGACAAATTGGCCATAATTTATATTGATGAATTGTTAGATTGCATGAAGTGCCTGTGTCCATTATTTCTGATAGGGACTCGAAGTTTACATCGAGATTTTGGCAAAGCCTACAAACAGCATTGGGTACTGAACTGAGACTGAGTAGTGCGTACCATCCTTAGACAGATGGTCAGTCAGAAAGAAACATCCAGACTCTGGAGGATTTATTGAGAATGTGTGTCCTTGATTTTCAGGGAAATTGGGAAAGTCATCTACCGTTGGCTGAATTCGCCTACAACAACAGTTTTCATTCAAGCATTGGTATGGCGCCTTTCGAGGCTTTATATGGCAGGAAATGTCGATCTCCTATCTGCTGGGCAGAAGTAGGAGATGGGCCTTTGCTTGGGCCCGAAATTGTACTTGAAACTACCGAAAAAGTGAAATTGATTCAACAAAGACTGAAAACCGCACAGAGCCGACAGAAAAGTTATGCGGATGTCCGGAAGCGAGACAGAGAGTATAAGTAGGTGATCATGTTTTTGTTAAAGTGACATCGATGAAAGGGCAGACCCGTTTTGGGGTTAAAGGCAAGTTAGCGCCGAGATATGTCGGACCGTATGAGATTGTTGAGAAAATCAATCCGGTGGCGTATCAAGTAGCGCTTCCTCCTGAAATGGAGCATATGCATAATGTGTTCCATATTTCAATGTTGAGGGATTACCTCCGAGATCCCTTCTATGTGATTGAACCTACCCGTGTAGTGCTAAGTGACGATTACACTTATGAAGAACGACCTATTCAGATTGTGAACAGACGGATCAAGAAGTTAAGGAACAAAGAGATCCCGCTAGTGAAAGTTGACTGGCAAAACCATGGTGGCGTGTATGCCACCTGGGAAAGAGAAGACGATATGATCAAGAGATACCCTAAATTGTTTCCACTGAATCCTATTTTCTTCCAGAATGAAGGTAATTCGAGTTTGGAGGACTAAACTCTTTATACAGAGGGGAGACTGTGACAACCGTCACCACTGATTAGTGCTAATCTATGATTAAGTATGTTAAATGACCGATTGACTGAAATCCTGAACTGATTGATTGAGTGTATAGCTTAAGTGCATTTCTATCTGTTGACTGTTGAATGATCTGTTTATGTTTTATGTTTCAAACTGCGAATTGAAGGCCTTATCAGCGGCCGAATCCGAAATTGATTAATGTTTTATGCTAATTGGAATTTATGTGATTTTATGATAAATTTAATTGAAATTTGATTTGGTATGATTAAATTAGATTAAATAATGTTGTATTGCATGAGTTGGACTTAACTACCATTTTGCCACTTAGTGGCTTGACACTAGACCATCCATTTTCTACCTCATTCATGTTGAATACATCTTTTGTTCATCTTTGAAAGACAAAACCGACTAGAGAGAGGGAGGATAGGGAGATAGAGTGATTTCATCTTGTTTTGGCTTGGAGATTAAGAGATTTGAAGGCTAATTGCATAGTTGAGCTTTTACACTTGAAATACAAGGTTTAAGGTAGAGAATTTAACCTCTCATTGATGTATTTATGTATTGTCTTGCATGGTTCATGGGAGTTTAGTGATCTAAGTCAAGTTTTGGTCTAAAAATGTTGAATTGAAGCTTAATCCATGCATGCATGTACATGTTCTAGCATTTTGAGGTTGTTTTCAAGGGGATTGTTACATGCATGTTCATATCTTGAGTATAGTTCATGAATTCATCATGTTCTTGAGGAAATTGACTCTTTTGAACAAGTATTTAAAGTTTTAAAGTTGTTTAAATTCTTGCATGTTGCATACACTTCATGTTCTTGAAGTTTTGTTTGAATTTGTATTTAATTGACTTACCTTTGGGCTTGATTTTACAAAATTGATCTTCAAAACATGTTACACTATGAGTTTACTAGTGTTTTCTAGAAAATTAGCCCAAAAGGATCGGATTTGATGCTTTAAAGGTTGGTTTTGAGCTTGAAGGTTCAATCTGGAAATTCCAGAATTTGGACCTACGCTCAAGCGTAGGACTTTACGCTCGAGCGAGCACTCTGAGTTCATGCAGTCCGCTCGAGCGTGGAAAGTGATGCTTGAGCGGGAAATACGTGTATCTAGTACTTTGCATGTGTTTACAGTCCGCTCGAGCTAGGACTTGTGTCTCACGCTCGAGCGTGGATCGAGCGCCCGTCGAACGTGATTTTTGTGCATCAGTATTTTTATTGTAGCTTACAGTCCGCTCGAGCGAAGGAAGTCACGCTCGAGTGGAGATCCTTTGTCTGCGTGTCCGCTCGAGCGTAGAAAGCCACGCTCGAGCGAGACCCCTGTTTTCTGAAAATTTTGAAAAGTGTTTTAAAGTACATCTTTGCATCCTCTTTCCATCTTAGGCATTCCTAGGGCATGTTTAAGGCATCTTAAGGAGGATATTGATGTAGAACCACACCGAGGCAAATTAGGGATTAAGTTATTATTTTCCCAACTGTGTAGCTTAGTGTGTGTTCGTTCTGTAACTGTAGGGTTGGCATCCAAGGATGCTCTAGCCTATCTGTAGCCTAGTGCTCTGTGAGTAACAATGTTGTAAAGATATGTTCAATCATGAATATCTTCTGAATGAACAACTGTACTGCTTTTTGAAATGATATTTCTTACTGAATGAATGTTTGTCCTATTTGTGAACTGTATTCGTGGCATTTGTAGACACCCCATTTTTGACCGTCCTCAAGACTTGGACGTCACCGTTGGAACGCTCGGTGATTATCCATGTTTGTGTTCGTTTTGAGTTCCCGGAGGTCCCGGCTGCACGTCGTGCCTCAGGACCTCTCAACCAGCTTGTTCTGTGCTTGGATTTACACCAAGACTGTGTGTTTTGCATTTGAGGGTAGGGGGAGGCTTGTTAGCCATCCCTGAAGCCCACCGGCTGCCCCCACACCACACCGGCACTCTCTTTTGGCTATCGGCACTGTTTTCTCAAACACTTTGGCCGGTCGGCACTGTATGTTGCCGACCGGCACTTTTTGTGCTGGTGACTGTTTTGGCCGGCCGGCATGCACCCTTTGAACCCCTGGGACATGGTGCATGCCAGCTGTGCCAGTTGGAATGCACCATCACATTCCCCCGTGCACAGGTGTGGCCTTTTTGCACCCTTTAAGCTTCTAGAAGCTTGCACCTTTGGCCAAAGCTTGTTGGAGAAGCTTGGCCAGCTGTCTTGGCTTCTTGGAGAAGCCAAGACCCCTTTGCACCTCTTGCCCCTTTTCCTTTGCTTAGCTATTAAGTTTTGTGGCTTAGTCTTGGCCTATATAAGCACCATTCCTCTCCCTTTGTTGGAGGTTAGCCATTTTCAACACAAAACCAGAGCTCCTATATCTATACATCTGTGTTGTACTCTCTCTCTCTATAGCTCACTCTCTCTCATTCTTGGTGTGTGTTTTGAGCCTAAATAGTGTGTTTTTACCTCACTTTTGCACCAATACACACACCATTACACCTTATTTCGAGATTGAGGGACTTGGAGGGTTGCTTGTTGAGTTTTTGGACTGGTTTTGCTCACTAGAGGAGGGCTGCACCATTTGTTCTTCAAGTGTTCTTCAAAGGTGAGCTAGTTACTTTAGTTTCCCCATTTTTGCAACTAGTTTTTACCCATCTTGCTTTGTGTTTTAGTCTTTGTGTATAACTAAAAAAAGGCTTGTTTTTCCTTGCTTAAGAACATTCATTAAGGTCACGTTGAGGTTTGAGTGAAAACTCACCCTCTTAGGCCTTGTTTGGCCTTTTTGGTGCTTCCATTATAAGCCTTATTTGCTTTGTTGCTTTTGTCTTCTCATCACTGAAAATCAGAGGGTTTTTAGTGTTGAGGAAAGTGTTTTGAATTCTTATATAGGGGAGGGACACCCCCCTCCCCTTTGTCCCTCTTTGGTCTTTACTTTGGCTCACATAGTAGCATGCATTTTTAGCCTTACATGCCTTCATTTCAGAGCTTATTTGGGTGTTTTGGATCACATATCATCTCTGTTTTTGGTTGGTTTTGTGGTCCTTAGTATGCTTCCTATACTTGATTTGTAATGCTCTAGTTTGCCTAGAAGTATGCCATGCATTGAGGCCATGATCTTTGCATGATTTGGCTTAACTTTATGAAGTTACTAGCCTTGTTTTGCCTTGCATAAGGTCTGTTAGCCACTGTTTTGGTCATATTTGGCATGCTTGATGTGGTTGCTTTGCATTTCGGCTTGTAGGCCTTGAGTATTTTGGCTTCTAGTATGCTTAGCCTACCTTAGCCTTATGATTTGGCATCATTTAGGGTCATATTTCAGTCCATAAATCATGTTTGTATGTTTGCATATGTGGCTTATTTCATGCTTTTAGGGTGTGCCCTTTTATGCCTAGGAATAGGCCTTATGCAAGCTTGTATGTTTAGAGCATTTCGGGGCTGCCATATCAAGGGGATTTGGGTGTGTTTTTGCATGCTAGAACTCTTTTTTTTATGTGCCTAATATATGCCATGAATGGTCATGATAATGGTAGCAAGGAGTGTTCCCTTTGTGCCTTAACCTTAGGCCCTTTGACTTGCATGTTTGCATAGGTGATTGGTCACCATTTTGGGCATGTTTTGCCACTGTTTTGGGTCGGTTTGAGGGCTGCCCCATTGTGGTCTAGTCCACCATCACATGCTTGCCTCATGTCTATTACTTAAATGATCCATTAAGTGTTGTAGTATGTTGGTCTTATTGCTTGGTTGGTCCATGTTTGCATGACATTTGCATCTTGTATACTCTAGCATTTTGCATGCTTAACATGGTAGTTGTATGACATTTGGTGTGCTTGCATCCTAATGCCCATGTTGCATCATTTGAGCTATGTTGCATACATGCATTTCATGGCTTGGTTTGGGGTTGTCAAACCAAGCATAAGGGTTGAGGGAAGTTCACACTACAAGTGGTGCAACTTGTTTCAACTCTTGGTCCCCAAGGCCCTTGACCAACACATGATAAGGACTTGGTTTCATTTGTGTGTTTGCATGCATTTTTACATGAAAATGCAATCTTGGTTCCTTAGGCTATCATGCACCAAGATGCATAGTTGATGGCCCAAGAACCAAGGGTCATGCTTCATTGAGTCCCATACATGATAGGGAGCATTGACCATGCTTACATTTGCTCTAAAATCCATATCATGCACTGTCTGCCTGCTGTTGTTGTCAAACTATCCTCTGCAGGAATTTTGTGCCGACCGGCAGTATAGAGTGCTGACCGGCACTTTATGGATAGCCGATAACCTCTCAAGCAGCCGGTGGTCATTTTACATGGCCGGTGGACATTCCATCCGGCCGGTGGTGTACAGCAGCATTCAAGGAAGGTGTTCTGGGACTTTGGCAATTTTTGGAGGGACAGGGCAGTAAGAACAGAGGCAGCAGTGTCATGATGCGGGTTTCCGGGCGAGTCGGATTCGAGCATGCATCATTCGCGCATCCCAAGGCAGGGCTGAGGCCCCTCTTTTTTTATATACTGAATTTTTTTTGATAATTAGAAATTTCTGTAATAATTAATTTATTCTGTATTTGGACTGTACTATTTGGGACTGTATATTCTTTTGGTCCCTCCGAGTGGGGGGCAAATTTGTAATAAGTGTGGGTGAGTGGTTTGTATGTCTTCCAACCCCCACTTCTTTCTTCTATTTTATTTACCTGCTTATGATGGTAGATTAGGGCACGTCTATTTTAGCATACCTTATGCAATGCATGCGTGCATCCATGCATTTGTTTAAACATGCACCGGGCTCGGTACATTATACAAACTGCATCGTACTTTCAATTCCAAATTGAATACGTGATAGTTGTAGCATTTCACGTGCCATTTTAGGGTTAGCCGAGCCTACTCTAAATTGCATCCTTGCCTGTGTTGCATTAGCCACTTAACATGATCTAGGGACATGCATGTCTGCTAACTAGTTTCCTGTTTTGGCACGGAGTACGATGTAAGTATTTTACGCTTTAGCATACCACATGCGTGTGAATGTTGCCATGACAGTATGCTTACCATGCGGCTAAGTGCTTATGTGAGATAAACTGTTTGAATGCCTGTGGGTGGAGGTTGGGTTGCTTGAGTTGGAAAACTCATTGAAATCCGTATTTTAGCCTACTTGCGAGTAGCAAAACCCGAAACGCTTTCAAAACAAACAGATATGCAATGATTATTTCCGAATTAGGCAACCTAGTCTATACTTGTTTGCTGCGCGCGTAACATAGTAATTCTAGGCTAATAATTGGAATAAGAGCATGTAATGTTTTTAAAATTGGATATCACGGTTAGTAGAGGCCGGTCTTCGAACCGGGCGAAAGGGGGTGCTCATAGCTGACCTTCCCCGATCGTACCCAAGCTCCCGAGCCAAGACTACTTTGGTTATGACGGACACGTGGCCTTCGGCACCGAGTCAGGGTTTCCTAAATTCCCCCATTAAAAATATTTAGGTGGCGACTCTGTAATCTGGCAAAGCAGTCCATGTTTGGCACTACTTTTCGAAAAATCTATTTTTCTTCAAAAACGATTTGCCAGAGTTGGACGCTTTGGTTCAAGATTTAGAACCGCAACAAAAAAAGGGAGTCCGAACTGTAACGAGGTCCCCCGCGGGCTTGCTACAGCATCCATAGCAATTTACTGTTACTGTACTGTACTGCTACTGTCACAGAGATCTTTGTCGGTTCCCATGTTTGGAACCACTACTGTTTACTGATATGATGGCCATCAACTAACTGTTCAGTCTGTTAAGACATATTGTACTGTTGCTATTGGATGTACCACATATGACTATTATAATTTCTGAATGATTGTTATGGCATGAAATATGAGCTACAAACTGAATGACTGATATACTGATAAATGACTGTTTTCAATACTTAAAGGACATTCATTCTTAACCTCTTTACGCATATGTTATTCACTGGGCTTTAGCTCACTGCTCATATATATATGTAGGTGTACAGGCACCGGACCGTTGCTAGGAGCGTCAGGCTAAGCTCTCGTTTTGTCAAAGCCAACCACTGTGCCTCACTGTGAGGTTCCAAGTCCTTCAAGCTAGGGCTTTTTGGGGTGTTTTAGATTTTTCCCTTTTTGTATCTGTTTTCGTATTACTGTGCAGACTGTACCTGTACTGTACTGTTATGGTAGGGATGTAGTCCCTAACCTGAATATCTGTATATGATGTATGTACATACTGTTTTGTTTCGAATGTGAATATGTTATAAAAAGTCTTTTTGCATTCAGGCTGTCACAGCTTATTGGACATCTTTTAATTACTGTTTTGGCTTCCGCCAGCCCCTGTACTCTGTATTACTGTCTTACTGTTAAGCAGGCCTTCGGTAATCTCGGATTACTGGCCGGTTACGGTACTAAACCCATAGGGACGGGTTTGGGTCGTGACAGTTATTGTGATGCAAATTGGATATCGGATACTAAAGATTCAAAGTCCACAAGTGGATATGTCTTTACTCTGGGAGGCGCTGCTGTTTCTTGGAAATCCACGAAACAAACATGCATTGCGCGATCCACAATGGAATCCGAGTTCATCGCATTAGACAAAGTAAGAGAAGAAGCAGAATGACTTCGTCACTTCTTAGAAGACATTCCAATGTGGCCAAAACCTGTGCCAGTTATTTGCATTCATTGTGATAGTCAATCTGCAATAGGCAGGGCACAGAATCACATGTATAACGGTAAGTCACGACATATTCGTCGTCGACATAATACCGTAAGGCAATTGTTGTCAAACGGAATAATCTCAATAGATTATATAAAATCTAAAGAGAATATTACGGATCCGTTAACAAAAAGTTTGACAAAAGAGCTAGTGTATAGTTCATCGAAGGGGATGGGATTAAAGCCTATTACATAAGAGTCGTCATAATGGTAACCTTACTTATATGACTGGAGATCCCAAGAACTAAGTTCAAAGGGACAACTAAGTTATGTATGGCTCGCCAGAAATCACCAAGGGATTAAAATTCTTTACCCATTCCTATGGTGAGAGTGATATCTGCAACATATGTTGTCTGCAGGGGTATAAGGATAAGTTTTGCTTTTAATGATTACTTATATCTTGATTGAGGCATAAAATCAAGACAAGTATAAGGAGATACTCACAATAAGAATCACTTATATGAGTGTCAAACTGGGGCCGGTTCTATGAGAATGAAGAGGCTAAATTCTCTAGAAACATTCATGAAAACCAGGAGCGTTCAAGGCCAAAATGAACACAACAGTGAGAACCACGATGTGTTAGAAAATATTTTGTGTGAAATCTATTGTCTTGGCTTACACAAACGGCTGAACAATTCAAGGCATCGCGTCCATTGGTTAGCCAGTAAGTCCGATAGGTTATCATTAGGAAAGGTTGAAGGCCGAAAGCTACCTATCCTGATGCAAGATATTTTCGACTTATACTCTTTCGATAAAGTCTGCATATTGTTGCATTTCCGTTGTCATCAAATTCCATTCATGTGGGGGATTGTTGGAAATAGTTATAAAATTCTGGGTAAAACCAGAATTTTTTCCTAAGTTTGGTTTATTATTTAGGTGGGACTCGTGCGTCGATTTTCGCAGGTCAAAGTGGTAAAACGTTCTGTGCCACGTTGTGATTCACGTGGTATATTTGGTTACTCAAAACCATTACCGAGTGAATGGGAAATTGAAGCCAAAGTATGCTCCATGAAAATGGAGTTTTGGTGGAAAATCCTTATAGGATTGAATAAGGCTTGTCCCATATTGATTTGGTGGGAAGTTTTGAATGGGTTTATAAGGCATGGGTTTGGTACTTGGGGTGTGCCCCAAGGGGTACCCAAGTGTTTTAGAAAGTGAGGTTATGGGCAAAATGGGCTAGACCCATAGGACCCAAAAATCACCACACACGCGCGCGCCGCCGCCCGTCTGTCCGGTCGGGCAGGCTGGGCTGGGCCTGGGCACGGGCACGGGTGCGTGGTGTGTGGTTGGGTTGGGCTTGTTCGGCCCAATACCTATCTTTTTGGGCCAAAAATATTTGAATTTAATTTTATTTTTTGGTAAAATAAAATCCAGAATTCAAATTAAACTAGAAATAAACTGGTCTGGTTTTTTGCTGTACACCCAAACAGGTCCCTTCCGTTTTTGAACCCAACATATTTAAATATGTTTAAATTCAAAGCCGAACAGTTTTTAACCTGTCCAAACAGTGCCTATCTGTTTAAATTGAACAAGTTTTGCACCTGTTTAATTCAAAACTAACAGCCACAATTTTGCCTATAAATAGACTAGCCCCCCCATTTGGATTTCTACTCCAATTTTCGTACTCCATCTTCTGCTAGAAATCTCTGCATTTTGCTGTATTTAATTTCTGAAAGAAAGAGTGTAAACACTTAATGTGTTCGTTAGGCAAACAATTTGTAGTGCTACTATTGTTTGTAGTTGATCATTTCATCCTGGGAGATAGACGTCTACATTCTGAAAATACCGTGGAGATGACGAATCTGTCTTAAGGACACAGTGTCAAACACTGGACTTGATCAGAATAATATTCAAGAATTAATCAAGTAAGTTATTTAATTTATTTTCGGAGTTATTATTATTTATTTAAAAATCAGTTTTAATTTTGTTTTTGTAACAAAATAAAATATGTTATTTATTTATTATTTCGAGTTTGATTTTTGTAATCAAACAAATTCTCTCATTTCCTTTATTTCTTTATATTCTGGTTGTTATTTAGTATACAACAGAATTTAATCTTTTTAAATATAGTGAAGATTGTCCAACATTAAGTAAGTATATTTTTTGACTTTTTATAAAATACGAATTGAATTTAAAGTGATGTGATAAAGAAATGATATAATTTAAATAAGATGATGTAACTAAATGAGAGTTGATCATCCATGTTTTCGAAATCGACAGGCACCGTTTGGGAAGTGATTTTGTGGGCTTTTTTGGCTATTTTAGCCACAAAAAACAAAATAGGCTATTTTAGCCATAACAAACAAAACATCACATCCAACCCATAATCATTACACTCTTCTCTCACAAAAAAAAGCTAAAAAAGTCAAAAAGCCAAAAAAGTCAAAAAGCCAAAAAGTCCTTCCCAAACCAAGCTTTTAAGCCCAGGCTAAAATAGTCAAAAAAGTCAAAAAGCCAAAAAGCCAACCTACTTCCCAAACCAACCCTAAGTAAATTGATTGTAGTAGTGAGTGGAAGCTAATTGAATTGGTGGATTGAATAAATTTAAATTTTATAAGAAGAACTCTAAATTTTTAAACTAAATAATGAGAGGGTGTTTTAGAAAGTTGGTTAAAAATTAATTTTTTGATTTTTTTGACTTTTTGTATTTTTTTTTTTTTTTTGTATAAAAAAGCTAACGTTTTTTTGTATAAAAAAAGTTAAAAAATAAAAAAACTAACTTTTTTTTAACTTGTTCCCAAAACGCCATTGAGAAGAAGTGGAGGTTGTATGTTTTCTAAAAAGTGAAAAACATCAATTTGCTTAAAATATGAATTGTCTACTATGATTTAGAAAATTACAAATATCTCACTGTCAGATTTTTTATTTAACAAAATTAATTAAAAAAGTGAAATTTTTAACTGTTCACCTATATAATAATAAAATTATCTGAATTATTAATTGAAATAAAATTTTAACATTATTAAAAACTGTTAATTAACTTGATGATTTATTAATAAAAGGATCTATTTGTTACGAAATTAGAAATCTTAGGGAGCATAATGTAATTTCTAGAACCACAAGAAGTAATTTATAATTTAAGTAAACCTGAGAGGGTGTATTTGTAATTTACCCATCATTTTTTGAACAAATAAATAATATAATATATATAAATAATATGTATATATATCAATTTATAAGAAATTTCTAATTTCATGATGTCAGTAGATTGAAACTTGTATATCTGCCACTTAACTTTTTTTGAAATTGTTAGACCTACATCCACCCTCTCCTTGCATGAAAATCAAGCTACTTGAAATCAAATTGAATGGGTCGGTTGGATGTTTGTCTAACCCTAAATAAATAAATTACAAGTGAAATTTGACAATTTTCCTTTGCCTAAAGAATAATACATGTGTATACCACCCTGCTAAAAACATTGCTTGACCATAGATCAACACAAATACAAAAACATAGATAGCCAAACCCACTCAATATACATATTTTTAATCTCTCCCCCACAATCCTTGTGAAGGGGTTGGGTTTTCTATTGCGTCAATAAAGTAGGTGTTTAGAGCATTCACAATGAATTCAACATTAAAGTGGAGAAAGTGATAAAAGTGGGGTTTATTCACAATGGATGTTTCAATAGAGGTGTTGCTGTTTGTGTTTGATAAGAATATAGTCACTTAAATATGTATAAATGTGTACTTGAAGAAAATAAAATAAGTAAAGGTTTGGGAAAAAAAATTACAGAATTGAAATCTGCTAAACCACACGTCCCTGTCAAAGCAACTTTTCATTAAAAAAAAAAAAAATACAAAGTTGCCCACTAAAAGGATTCAAAGGGTTAATGATTCAAAGGATTATAATCAAACCACTAATTCTCTCTCTCTCTTGAGCTCTTGAGAATGCAAATTAGTGAATTCTGAATAAATAAATAAATAAAATGCAAAATAAATAGAGAAGTACTAAAACTGACCAACTGATCATGAAAAGAAAACTGATAATTGACAAAATAGTAAATGAAGAGAATGGAAAATGAATCCACTAAATTACTTGTCTCTCTCAAAGTCACTTTTCCCACAATCAAATAAAAAAGTTGTCTCTAAATCTAGACAGCCTGCATGAACACATATTTGCTGGCTTTTTTTGAAAGCAACAGTTGATATTACATGGAAAACAAATTGACAAAAAAATAAAGAAAAGGGCAAATAAAATAATAAATAAATGAAAAGAATGATAGAAGCCCTTTACAAATGAATTAGTAGTTTTCATGCATCAAAACCTGACAATAAATTTACCATAACCTTCATGACTTGCACTCGCATTTGTAGAGACATAATATAATCAGCTGTTTCTCTAAAAAGACCATCAAGGCCCATAGACTCGCTGTTTGGAACAAGTTTCCTCAAGGTTTTGACCCTTTTCTCGACGACATTTGTGGGCCTTCTAGAACCTTCTAACCTGGCCCTCCTCTTCATCATCAAAATCCTTCTTGACCTCTTGTTCTTCTTCATCACAGTATTCACCCTTAGTTTCCTCCCTTGCCGTCTTCTCTTGGTTTGGGCCTCCAAAGTCCACAAAGGCAAAGGCCCGCCTGCATTGCACCTTCCCTCACTTTCTAGCAAATCAAGGGCAACAATGAAGGGTTGTGAAGAAGCATCCATGATGATACAAAGGCTTTCAATCAAACCACTATTCTCTCTCTCTCGATTTCTTGATGAGCACACCTTTCTCTACTTTGGTTGCCAAAGAACAAAACTCAATTGTTGCTCAAGTACACCACTATGAGGGGGTTTTATATGTTTCTTGGGCGAATGGGTTGGTAGACATTGAGGATAATATGATATTTTTCTATGGTAGCTAAAGAGTGGAGTAAATTATTCGATAATTCTAGTGTATTATGTGATATTGTTAATATGGTATTTCTAATCTATAACGTAGCAAAAAATTTTATGAGTAAAACAATGCTGATCAATTTTTGTTAGGTCGTGATGCTGACCAATTTTTGTTAGGTCGTGATAGATTCTTACTTAATCTGTTTTGCAGTTCTTTAATTTTTAAAAGTATTATATAGACAATATCATATCGTATTCTGAGACTACTGATATTTTTTTTCAAAGTAGGGGCCCATTAGACAATTTGATACAAACCGTCCAAGAAAATAGGAATAAGTGAATGAGAAAGAGCCAAGTGCACACTTAGGTGGGGGTGGGGTGGAGGAGGGGTGTTGCTTGTTGCTTTGGGCATGTTCTCCAACTCAATGCACATGTGCAACCACATGATTTGCATTGATCATCACCACCTAGTTTCCTCTGTTATCAACTCTCCCATGTCTCATCAAAACACCCTGGATTATTCCTTCCCACTTTCCAAATTCATTGCATAAACACATAATCTTAACCTTTGGGGGGTCCTTAGTTTCTTTCAATCCAGCTCATGAACCCAACAACATTGGCAATGTATGCACCACGCACATGTCAAACTATCTAGAACTTCTTGCATGGTGGTTAGCACTATAGCCTCCCCATGTTTCCAGCAAGGAAACCTATGGATAAAATATAGAAAAAATAAGGTTTGGAGTTGGATACTTTGTCAATGTTTGTCAACAGAATTGGGAGAATTTTAGATCCTTATGTTGGGATACAACTTACAATGAAGATGGTTTTCTGACATTCATGAATCCACATTTTCCTGCCTGAAAATGATTGATTATATATATATATTTTTGGTATCAAAATAATCATAAATGATATATAATCATGTTTTAAGATGTCTGGTTCAATTGATCAGACAATATAAATTCTTTTTCTTCCGCAGAAACATACGCATGTTGAGATGAGAAACTTAACCCCTGAATTCATCCAATTTTTTGGGTTTGAAACTCTTTTAAATTTGTCTAAATTCATAGATAGATTGTAAATTGGTTGAGCTTGTGATCCCATTTAAAATTGAATTTAAATGGATTGAACATTGTTACTTGTTGAATTTGAATAAAAAAAACAAAAAACAAAAAAAGAAACTCATCACAACCACAGCCACCACTGCTGCCTCCACCCCATCACCATCATCACAACGATCATTAGGAAAATAGTTCAATAACTAAACTGGTTGGTCGGATTGCTTTGTTAAACCTGTAACAAATTCAACCCAAACCGCTCAAGTCTGTTTATTAAATGGACGGGTTTGGATTTTAATTGTTTGAATGCATAACCCGTTTTGACTTGTCAAAATTCGTTAATTGCCACCTCTACAGACTACATGCATGCATTCTTAATTTTTATTGATGAAGTTATGAGGCGATTTTGATGCTTACAGTGTTTTTTTTCCTTTCACTAGGGCCAATCTCTCTTGGTAGCCAAACATAGGACCTATGATTTCTGGTGCGTTCAGTCAGTACTAAGCACAAATATTGATGATATGTGATATATATCTCTGCAAAAGGGATGGCTAAAGCACATGGTTTCACATGGACTTTGTAGTTTAAGCCAACAAATTTTGAGCAATATCTATCTGGCTAAGTATTGAAGGTCGAATGGTTTTCAAACATATCACCATCACAAATTTTATACTATACTATATACTACTAGAGTTGGGTCCCTATATATATATATATATTCTAGAAGACCTAAGCACTAACGAGTGCAATTGTTGCAATTGAGATCATGGGTGAGAATAAAGAAAGTAGTGATTGAGTCGAGCAGTTTTTATTGATTGATTTTACTTTTTTAAAAATATAATACTGTTTTGATTATTTTCGGAAATCAAAATTATATGACACAATTCATACCAAGTTGTGTGTTTTATATTATAAAATAGATGTATGCTTTACTTATTCTACATGCTCCATGCATGTTATAGCTAGTGAAGAGAGGAGGAAAGAAATGTGGGCTACCCTATACCCTCTTCCTCTTTTGTCTTGTGGTTGGTGTGATTTCATTTTCATTTGTTATTTGTTTATGTTGAAGAAAAGCCTAGTAGCTTAATATCATGAAGGTTATGGCACATGGATAGGTTGAATATCATTATTTTAATTATGTCAATATCAAATTTTAGTATATTATAGTTTCAAAAAATATATTTTAAGATTTAGTATGCATTCGTGATATTAGTTGTAAGAGATTTTGTCTAAAATCTTATATTAATCTTTTTGAAATAGTGAATTATCTTGATCGGTAAGGTGTTTGTTATTTTTCCCTTTTTACAAGGTTCCTTGTGAAAATTCCATGTCAAAATGAATAAAAAATTGTAAAGTCAAACAAATTATCAAACGACAAGTATTTATGATTCTAATTTCTAATAAGTTTCCTGCCAAACAAGTTTCTCTATGTTAGAATAGTAGAGAGAGAGAAAAAAAATAATATGTACTTTATTTTATGAATTGTATTGAATGAATTGTTCTATACAATAGAAAGCCTGTATATATATGCTGAGAAAGACTATCTTACTAGAAATCTAACTATGAGAAAAAGTATCATATAAGAGATCTAACTATGGCAATACCTAATATATCTAGGAAATCAATACCTAATATACGTAGGAGTATATACCATATATACATTAACATCCCCCTCAAATTCAAGGAGGATAAACATCTTGAGTTTAAAGAGAGAAACTAAAACATGAAATAAAACTAAATAAAATAAAAGGCAAATAGATTGGAAAATTTGAACGGAAGTGCAAGGGCGGTTGAAATAGATCGGAGGCCGGAACTAAAGTCGGGTGCAGTTTATGGTCATGTCGAACTATTGTAGGAACTGGCTGAAACTAATACCAGGACAATTTAAGGTCGTGCCAGACCGATATAAAAACTGGCTGGAACTAATGTCGAGATATAGTTTATGGTCGTGTCGGACCATTATAGGAACTGGCTGAAACTAATGCCAGGACAGTTTAAAAGGGTCGTGCTGGACCGATGTAGGAGCTAACCGGAATCAATGTCGGGACAGTTTATGGGGTCATGCTGGATCGTTGTAGAGACTGAATGTTGAACCAGCAAACGTGGCACACACATAACTTATGACGTGGTGTTGAACGATGATGGCAACAGGGAATTGAGTACGCCAGTGACTGGATGTTGAACCAGGGGGTGACTTTAGTGGTGCGCTAAGGGGCGGCTTGGATTGTGCGCAAGAGAAGGTGGCTTGGATTGTGCGCCAGAGGAGATGGCTTGGGTGGTGCGCTAAGGGCAACTTGGGTGGTGCGCCACATGAGACGACTTAGAGAGCGCACCAAGGAGGCGGCTTGGGTGGTTTGCATGGTGTATAACCATACTCACCATGATATAAGTATAATACCCCCCTTAAACTCAAATAGGTTTGAAGATAGAAACCAATTTGAGGTTGAAGTAGAAGGAAAGATAGAGTGGAGGGGAAAAAAAATGTATTATGAGTAAACAAAAAAAAAATATGATAGAGATATTTGGGGTAGGAATAAACCAGCGGATAGAGGAAGAGTTTACCACGAAACAATACTGAAAGAAAAATATGACAACGGAATAGGTTGAGGTCCGGCGGGCGGTGTCGCCCGTCGGTGAAACGAAATTACTAAGTTCTTAGCCTAGTTCTGATACCATATAAGAATAGCAGAGAGAGAGGGAGAGAGAGAGAAAATAATATGTATTGTATTTAATAAATTGTATTGAATGAATTGTCCTATACAATAGAAAGCCTGTATATATAGGCTGAGAAAGAGTATTCTACTAAAAATCTAACTATGAGAAAGAGTATCTTATAAGAGACCTAACTATGGTAATACCTAATATATCTAGGAAATTAATACCTAATATATGTAAATATATGCCACATATACATTAACACTCTAATATATAAGAAAAATTATAATAATAATTAATAGTAAACAGGGCTCCAAGGGGTTAGGAATTCTTCTTGACAACAAGATTAATAAGGTCTTAAAAAGGTTAAGAACAAAGTTTAACAAAAATTAAAAAAAAAAAAATTAGGAAATAATAAACAATCGCTTAAACATAAATATATCACCGTCATTTCAATGCACACTAAATGAAATTTTATTCCTTGCAATTATTTGTCTTTTTATTTTTATTTTATCTACTAATGAAATTTGGTACATAAAATATGAGAAGGTGTTGAAATGGTTACTTTCTAAAAAAAGGTGTTGAAATGGACAACACCACCATATGCTACACAAAGAGCCTCAAAATTGTGGCCCATAGGGAGAGATCAGTACTACACATTGTACATAAATAAAAAATAAAAATTATAATTTAATAAGCGATCCAAATTTATTCAAAATATGAGTTCCAACATATATGAGTTGAATTTGATTTTCATTTTATTTTTGTGAATATATTTTTGTATATGTATTTTGCACTCATACATTTATTAATGCTACCTACTAGTCCCTATCCAACTCCCATTTCCTTAATTTTGAAGTAATTTGCATGCTTAAGCCATGTTCTCCATGTGCTCAATAAGATTGTAATTAGCAGCTTTGTAATATTTTTATATTAAAATCCATAAAAAAGGCTTTGTTCTAGTTTATATGTAGAGGAATTAAGGAGCAAATGGGGCATATGTGAAATCAAAACACCAAGGATCCTCTAGAGTGTTTTTTTCCTAAAATTTCTTAAAGTTGTGTATTGTGTAGTTGAGATTTAATGCTGAAAAATTGATGTGACTTGTCATTAAATCTCAACCACACAATGCACCACTCTAGGAAACTTTAGGAAAAAAAAACTCTAGAGGATCCTTCCTCAAATCAAAAAGTCTACGGTCCTATATTTAGGATTAGGAAAACAATCCAGAAATAAAGTATGTGGTTAAAATTAAATTGATATAATGTGAAATCTATACTTAAGAATGAATGTAAACTACACGTTATATTTTTAGGTAAAATTCTGAATAATAATTCTTGTAGAATTACCCATGTGGAATATGTAGTCGGAACAATCTTCTGTGTACAATAAATAATTGAAACTAAATCAAACAAATAAAATAAATAACGTACTGAATTTATTTTACCGAACCAAAAGAATAATAAAAAGATCAAGTCAAGTGTGTAACACTCTATCCTTAAGACAGATTCACCCCGCTACGGTGCTTATGGTTAAGTGGCGTCTATCTCCCAGGATACAATGATCTTCACAAATTGTAGTAGCACTCCAAATAACTTGTTCGGCGAACCAAAAACCTGTGTTCTTACTCTCTGAATTTTTCCTAAAATTAATATGAAGATTATATCATGTAAGAGAGCAAAACTAGAAGGAAAAAATGAATTTTCATAATCCAAAAAATTGCTGGAAAATGACTGGTATATATAGGCAAAAAACAGGCCCGAACAGGTCTGATTTTGAACTTGAACAGGTGTAAAAAATTGGACAGATTCAGTTTTGAAATTCAAATTGATAATTGCAGCAGTTTAATCTGTAGTAAGTGCTGGATAGATTTAAATCTGTCTGGGTAGTTTTATAATTGCTGAACAGATCTGTCTGGGTGCAAACAGTTTTGGACTGTTTAGTTGCCAGACACAGATTGGCCCAGCCGGACGGACGGCGGCACGTGTGATGGTTTGGGCTAAGGTATCATTTGTCTATAATTTTTCTCTTCTACAAACTTGGGATGCCCCAAGGGACCCAACCCTAATGTTGTCACCTAAAACTTATATACATACATAAGTTCTCTTCAAGTTTCAATATAGGACAAGTCTTACAAGGAAACCCACATTCAGTTCTTTAAATGTCCAATTCCACGAATCCGAAAATGACGTTAAGTTCCCATTCACTCATAAATGATTTTGACGAACCGTCTTTATCGTGTGACTTGTCATGTGACAAGGAACACGTCATCTCTTTAGATCCACTCCAAAAGACATGTGAATTTCACTCAATTTTGAGTTCAAAGATGACCCAAAATAAATTTATATAAAACCAATTTTTCAACAGCTGCATACGTGGAAAAGTGAGTGCTTGATGTCTAGATGTGCATTGATGACGTGGCCACATGCAACTAATGATTCATATTTCTCCTGGATAAATTATTTTTCCTTTTGTGAATGGTATATACTATTTTAAAGAATATTATAGAAAATGTTACTTTTACTTGAGAGCCTTTCTTAAGAGATAATCTTAAATTATGGAAAATTATTGAGTGCTCTGTATGCATCAGATAATATTTTATATTACTCAAAATATGATATATAATCAAAATAACTTGCCACTGCACTAAAAGAATTATAAAAATTACAACTAAAACCTGCTAACAAATTGTTCGTGTGTCCGTCTATAAGTAGTGTAATTTTTTTTTTTTTACAATATTGTTCCTCTGCTTCTGTTGCTTTGTATATTTCTATTTCTTTAGCCTAATGACTAGTGCAACATAGGTGTTCCATGTTATTTTAATTTTAAAAAATGTTTTAGATACATAATTTATCATACTTAAAAATCAACTTTAATGATGTGTCTGATAAGTATTAAATTTTGATTTGTCAAACTTTTCATCATGTGGACTCTAACCTCCTCAATGTCATATCATTAGAAATTATTTAAAAATGATAAATTAAGAGATGTAACATTGTTGTTTAATTTTTTTATTTTTTTATTTTCCCTTGTCATTAGGTCTAAACATTATTTACCCCCTCTTTTAATCATAGGTCTGGTATGGGAGAAATTTTATTTCCACATACTATTTCCTCTCTTTTCACACACTTAATGATTTTTTTTTATTACATTTTTGTCTTAAAATTAAATTACCAAAATATTTCTTTCCCAAAATCCTAACCTCAAACCATTTTTGTGAATCTGTGATCCATCTCATAATTTATTATTATTATTATTTTATTTTTCTCATTCAATCTCTCTTTCTTCTTTTCTGACTTTGTGCCTCATCATTTCTAACTGACAAACATATTCTGGTAGCTGCCTTTTCGTTTTTTATTTATTCCATGACATATTTCATTCTAAGAATTATCTAAATTGTTGCAAAAATTTTACCTTTCATTGCTTTGCCAGTTTTTCATTTTTAATTTAAATTTTTTTTTAATCTTTCACCTCCAATTACTATTTTGTTCCTGCTAGTCATATCCTTTAATACAATTGAATCTTCCTTTCAAAACCCAGATGATGCCATAACTAAATATTTGACATTTGGTAATCCTAATTCTTGTTGTGAGAAGCTTGAGAACTTGCTTACTCATGGTCTCGTTGATGGACAGTTGGAACTAAAAGAAGAAAAATCAAAGCAACAATTTTGATTCTTGAATGGTTAAGTAGATTTCAATTTATTTCAACTGTAAGAGGTATTGCCAATTTGCGTAGATGTAACCAAAAAAAAAAAAAAATGTTTACCTTGAAAAAATAAAAACAATGGTGGCTTGTTAGGGTTAGGGTTTGAAGGATGAAGATGGTAAGGGTATTTTTGGTATGAGAAGATGTGTATTGAGTGAAAGTTAATAATTTAAATTTATTTAAGGTGTGTATTGATTGAGAAAAGATGTGGAAAGAGAGGAAGTAGTGTGTTGCGTTTAGTAGAATTTTAGAATTATGATTTGAGAATAGAGTTATATTTTGAGTTTATGAGTTTTGGAATTATTATTTGAGTGTGAAAAATTTATTTGGTTGAGTTTTAAAAAGAGTTTAAATTGAGTGATGTGACATATAATATTAAAAAGTGAGTGTTTTGAAAACTGAATGTGGAATTAATTTTCTAAAACTGTAACGAAACGACACAATCAAATTAAGGGATAGAATTAAACTTCAAAAACTCTACCAAACATAGCCTAATTTCCCATGCTATGGCATACAATCCATGACTTGAGTTTCATTCAAATTGTAATTGACTCAAGTGGGCTTATAACTTGGGCTAGCTTCAAACTTTTAGGCCTCAGCCTATATGGGTTGGGTCAAAGCTCAAATAGTAAGTTGAATTTGGGCCTTCAAGTTAGGGTTCCAAATTGAGGCCCAAAAATCCAAAAACAGAATCTAGGTTTGGTACAAGGAGATAGCCTTTGGCATATCCACACGTTTCTCTCTCATCTTCATCTTGAAATATTCTTCTGAGTCATATTTACAGAAGAGAAGCTCCATAGGCAACAAAGAGAAGAGGCAGATTTCAGGTTTGTGCGTGAATTTAACAAGACCCTCCTTCCCTACCCACCAATACCCTCTCTTCATTTTTTTTTTGGATTGATGGTGTTAGATTGACGCACAAACTCGTGATCTATCTTTTCCATCATCAAGAAATTGTTCTCTCGCGTCAGGGTTTCTTCTTCTTCTTCTTCTGATTGATTGATTGATTTGAGTGGATCCATTAATTTAACGCATTCTCTGTTTCAGTCCTGTCCCAATTTTCAGGCTTCGAGGATATTAACGCCGTGGTGTTTGATTTAGAAGAGGCTGTTGCGGAGTTCTTTCGATCTGGTTTGATTTTAAAAAATTTTGTTTAAAAAAAACCCTAATTTTTATTTTTATTTTTACTTTTTAGTTTTTGGTCTTTCTTGTTAAGTTCCGTCTGAGTTTCAAATTTCATTTGGTTGTTGGATAAGAAAAGAAAAATTAAAATTCAGATCTTGAAAATTTTTAATTTTTGGATTGGAGTAAATGTGGCTCTCCACCCTGCTGCTGATCCAGCATTTGTTGAAAAGCCAAAGACTTTTAACGCTCATAGGATGATTCCACATGTTTCACGATTTTCTTTTCTTTTCTTTTCTTTTCCTTTCCTCATCTTTCTTCTCATCCAAACTATCTAATTGTTTACTTCCGCGATGAAAGCAATACATACAGAAAAAAATAATAATAATGATAATAATAATTTTAAGAATAATAAGATGTGCTTCTATTGTGTCTTGTTTTGTTTCTTAGAGAAACATCTATATCAATTATAGTTTTTTTTTTTTTAAATAAGTTTAGTTGTTCTTCTATATAACCTATTATATGTGCTTCAGAGCATCTAAATTCAGTTGGAATTGCATGAATTGATCAAGCCCTCTGCAATTCTAGGAATATGTATTATGCCTTGATATATAAATTAGAGACATGAGTGGTTCCATTTTGAAATGTATGATAGAGAAGACTGTTGATCTATATGAGAAGCTGAAAAGTGAAAATTGTAGTTTGTTATAATAGAATTTATCCGAGAAGGGTGGTTGGCCAACCACTTTGGATTTTGAATTACCATTGTTTGAATCTAAGGTTGTGATTGCAGCGTTCAAATTCATGGATTAGGGGTATAATCAACTATCTTCAATATATTCCAAAAATTAACTATTTGGTTATTTAGGCTAGTGCATGCATTGGTCACACCATGCTAGACCATACATGTCAAAGAAAAGACTCGTATGATTCATGTAAAATTGTTAAATCTTTTTTTTGACCACTCTATAGCCTTTGTTCGAAGACTGGTTTTGTGCTATTTTCATTGCTTCAAAGGATTGATTTGGATGCTGTGTTGGGTCTGTATTCAGTCATCTTTCGCTGCTGGTATTCATTACTTTGTGTCATCCATTTCCGGTGAGCTTTTTCTTCTTCTTGTTGTAAATTGTTATTCTTCACAATGTAGGTTGTACAACCTTGACAATGTAGCTTAATTTTCCTTATATATAGAAATCTCATCCAGATTAAATATTGAAGGATTCGGGACTACATTTATGTCGTCTGTCATTGAACTTTTTGAGATGCTTCTACACTTCCTGATAGAAAACTCATGCCTGATGATGGACTTGAAGTTACTGATTCCACATGAAACATTTGGAAAACTCCAACATTCTAGTATATAAATATTTAGATTAATTTCTCACCTAGTTAATAATGCCACCAAAATTGTCATTTTTTCGGTCTCATTCAGTTGTCACCGTGCTCATGAACTCCATTTCCACTACAGAGACTCATCTTGTGAAATATCGGAATTGATTCATTTTTGAGTTATTTCACCAATTATTAATCTAGATTCCAGAGTTTCTACCCATGTTTGATGAACAAAGCTCACAGGATTTTTACTCCTTACCAGGGTTAATCATTTCTTTGTCCAGTACACTATTATTTGATTCAATCTAATTAGTTGGGAGATTCCTCTTTAATTCCCTTTCCCCTGATTCAGAAGACTTTATTGAGTTTGAGGAACATATGAGTTTGGTCTTTACAATTCATGTAGGAGTTTGGTTGAGCTTGTATCTCAATTAGGTGTACTGCCAGAAAAATGTCCTATGTGGCGCAGTTAAGAAGGGTTAAGATTGAAAAATGTCCTATGTGGCGCAGTTAAGAAGGGTTAAGATTTAGGACATTTTTTAATCTTAACCCTTCTTAACTGCGCCACATAGGACATTTTTCTGGCAGTACACCTAATCGAGATACAAGCTCAACCAAACTCCTACATGAATTGTAAAGACCAAACTCATATGTTCCTCACACTCAATAAAGTCTTCTGAATCAGGTGAAAGGGAATTAAAGAGGAATCTCCCAACTAATTAGACTGAATCAAATAATAGTGTACTGGACAAAGAAATGATCAACCCTTGTAAGGAGTAAGAATCCTGTGAGCTTTGTTCGTCAAACATGGGTAGAAACTCTGGAATCTAGATTAATAATTGGTGAAATAACTCAAAAATGAATCAATTCCGATATTTCACAAGATGAGTCTCTGTAGTGGAAATGGAGTTCACGAGCACGGTGAGTGAAATCTTTGAAATGTTAGTGTGTTAAACATTCATTGGTCTGCAGGTTGCAACATCTTTGTCATGTTTCAAGGACTAGTGAAATTTCTCCGGGCATGAAGGCACTTCATTATTTGAGACTTAGCACTAACTCTTAGATTTATTAAATCTTAACCCTTCTCAACTATGCCACATAGTTCATTTTAAAAAAAACTAATCTGTTTTATTAAATAGATTGTTTCTTATAAAAGAAAAGCTGTGTTTTGATATTTTGCTTAGGAGCCACGGGTGGCTGATGTATGCAAACAAATTGTACGGGTTAAAAAGAAAAACAGCAGTTGCAGAGACACACACCTAGAGACACACACCTAATACGCACAGGTGAGCAGAATATATGTATTGTTATTCTTATTTCTCTCCATAGATATTCATTTTAATTTTATGTTCTTACAATTATATGCTTTTATGCTTTTTGGTTGAAAAAAGACAGTAGGAAATAAGTTCTGACTTGGTTTTTTTCCTTTCTTGTGCTGGGGTTGGTGGGGAAAGCAACAAAGATTGCCTTGAATTTTTGTTCCTTTAATATTAACATTTTATTTCATTCCGATTTCAAATGGAATTTTGAAAAAAGAAAAGAAAAAATAGGTGCTTCTCTTTTTTCTTGGTTCTTTTTTCTTTTTGGTGTGGTGTGGGGTTGTTTAATGAAAGATTATATATCTTCATTTTATTCCCTTCTTGTTATGAGTACTTAATTTTTGAACTTTGAAACCAAAATTGTGAGTATGGAAATTGAAGTAGCTATAAATAAATAAAGTCTCTAATACAGTGCTCATGATATGCATGAACAGATTCCAAAACAATTTCAAATGACCATGTTCAATGTTTCAAATCATTGCCAAAAATGAAAAACCCACCATACACTGTTTGCGTATGTGGTGGAAAATTAAGTATTGCTATAATTAATGGATCTGGGGAAAAAAAATATATAAAAAGATACAGAACAAGGAAACTGCATAATTTCGAGCAGAAACATAAAAAGCTTGAACAATGATCACAATTTTTTATTAGTATTCAGAGGATATATAGCTGGGATATAACATATAATTTTTGTTGCATTATTCATTAACTTGGTACATAGTAAATCGTACACCTTTTCATGCTTATGATAGGCCCCATGCATTTCATGTCCTCCATCTCTATCTATTACCATGCCCCTGCTACATGACCACCCTTGCCACCACTAGGACCGCCACCTCCACCTTCCCCACCCTCAGTACCACTACCTTCACAACCCCTTTTACCTTTGTCATCACAACACTTGCCACCGCCACCGTGGCCACCTCCACTTGGGGCGCCCCCATGACCTCTACCTATTCTTCCTCCACCACTGCCACATTCTCCGCTACCTCCACCTTTGCCACCTCCACCTGGGACACCCCCAACACCACCACGACCTCCACCTATTTCACCTCCACCACCTTCTTTGCAATTGCCACCTCTTTGCTACCTCCACCTTTGCCAGCGCCACCTTCTCCCCCAACACCTCCACCGCAGCCCCTAGAAACACAACCACCATGGCCCCCTCCACCTCCATGGCCGCCACCGGCGGCGTGGCCACCTCCCCCGTCCATGACCACCTCCAAATCCAAGTTTTTCGCCTCCAACACCATCACCTGGCACGGCACCATCTTTGCCCACCCTAGCATCACTACCACCACCTTCAACATCCCCATTACCAACTCTTCCACCAACATTGTTTGCCTTGGTGCCTTCACCAACCCCAATATCACCGCCTCCCTTGCCATCCTCATCACTGCCACCATTAGTCTCTTCCTCAAACCTTTGTCCTTCGGTTACTCCCACCACAAACAAAGCTACCAACACCATTGCAGTAAACATTCCAACATTCTTTAAAAACTTCCTCATCTTTTACTAAGAGGAAAAGAGAGGAACAGAGCTTAGGAAAAACTTTGCTTAATACAAGCAATCGATTCTGGTACTTATAGGGGTAAACAAGATCTTGGTATGACTGCATGCATAAACAAGACTGTAAATGCATACATAAATGAGATATTGTCCACGTTGGGTGTAGTTTTTTATTTTTTATTTTTGTAACCGGAAAGTTGATAATAAGATCGAAGATAAAAGTATCCCTTTGACACTTTCTTTAAGAAAAAAAAAAGCTCTTATAAACTAACCAAATAAGAAAATTTATGCATGCGTAAACATGATCTTGGTATAAATGCTTTTAACTAAAACATCGTCTCTTTTATCTCTTCCTTTTCAACGAGCTCTTATAAACTAGCCAAATAGGGAAATTGCTATAGATGCATGTGTAAACATGATCTTGGTATAAATAATTTCAACTAAAACATCATTATCCTTATCTCTTCCCAAATCTAAAACGGTAATGAAGCACATTAAACTCCTAATCCAGAATTCAGAGTCTCAAAGTTGTGTTCCCCATCATTGAAACTTCTACAAAAATCAGTCTTGAAGCTGAATTGTGGATGACTCAAGAGACTAAAGACTAATCATGAATATAATTTCTCTCTTGTATTAATTTGGTTCATATAATTTTGATTATATTGCATCAATTTATTCCAATTAAGAACACTTGTTAAGAAATTGGACGGAAATCGGTAAAATCCATAGTGAGGTGGTTTGTGGAAGAGGGAAAGGTGAATACATCATTTTGTCTTTAATTTTTCTCAAAATTTTAATGGACATGATCAATTGAACCAAATTGAAATAACATTAACAAATTAAAGTGTAAAATTGATCAATTGTTAAATCTTTTTTTGATAATTCTTACAAGAGTTTCAGCGTCACTTTTTTCCACCAATATTTTTTTTTGTTGATGATTTGTTTGTTTTTTTGTCAATTTTATGATTATATAGTTGAACTATTAATTTTAAGGGGTACTTACCAATCAGTCCTATTAACTAGACTTATTTACCTACAGGTCCTAACTAATAAATTTAACACTATAAAAATAAGAGACTGATAAATTTATCACTACAAATTTATTCATAAAAACAAAGAGACTGATAAATTTATCACTATAAATTTATTCATAAAAATAAAAGACTGATAAATTTATCTTTATTACTTAATAAATTTATCAATAGGACTTAATGGGTAATAAGTCCCAAAAGTAGGACCTATTGGTAGTTTACCCTAATTTTAAAGGAGTAATGCTAGCAATTCTAAATAATTTACCAAATGTTTTATCAAACCTCTTACATGGGTTTGGGATTCACACACATGTGAGTTTGTGTGGATCCTATACCCATATGAAATATTTGTTAAAAAATTTGATATATTATTTGGAGTTCATAGTATTTTTCATTTTAGAGTACACCCCTAGTCACCCTTCTAATTTATATGAAGGTGAATTTAACGAGGTCATAATTTAATTTACTCATTTTTCCCCCCCCCTAAAAATAGGGGTTCCATGAAGCCCAGCCAATTCAATTGTTCAAATTACTCTTGAAACAAGTGAAATTTAAAGCCATCCAATGGTTTAGTAGCCATCTTAGGGTGTGATAAATGGGAGGTTAAGTTAATGGAACAGTGGCGAATTTTTTAGTTGTAATTTAACTATATTAATATATTAATGCTATCTTTGACAAAATAAATAAAAAAAAACAAAAAAAACATACTTTACATAATAAGCTCAAGCTCTTGGGGCTATGTTTAAAAAAAAAAAAGGGAAGACTCCTAGGGGCTTAAAATAAAATAATAAAAGGAAAAAAAAGATACAAGGATTATTCGCAATTTGGAAATATGCTCCAATGATGCATTATTTGATTGACTTATTTAGGGTACATAACTACATACATAATAATATAAGATAACACTTGTTTCATATTTTTATGATAATAGCCCTGCGCCTCCACTATCACATTTTCCGTCACCTTTTGCTCTTCCACCACCATCACCTCCTCCTTTGCCACCACCGCCAATGCCGCCGCCTCCGCCTACACCACCACCTTCACCACCCCCAATACTGCCTCCTCCACCTCCACCTACACCACCTCCCTTGCCACCCCCAGCACCACCGCCTCCTTTTCCACTCCCAACAGTGCCACCTCTGCCTACACCACCACCTCCCTTGCCGCCGCCACTTACACTGCCTCCACCAACGCCGCCACCTCCCTTACCGCCACCGCCACCACCTCCCTTACCACCTTCACATCCACCACCTCCGCCTCCAATGCCACCTCCACTGCCACCTCCTCCCTTGCCACCACCACCTCCACCTACACCACTTCCGCCTACACCACCTCCTCCACCACACTACCTCCCTTGCTGCCACCTTCACAGCCACCTCCGCCTACACCACCACCTTCACAACCACCTCTACCTACACGACCTCCCTTGCCACTCCCAGTACCGCCACCTCCACCTTCACCACTTCTTTTGCCACTCCCAACACCGCCACCTCCACCTCCACCACCACCTCCCTTGCCTCCACCTCCGCCTATGCCACCACCTTCACAACCACCTCCCTTACCGCCACCTCCACCTACACCACCACCTCCACCACCTCCCTTGCCACCCCCAACACCTCTACCTTGACCATCTCCCTTGCCGCACCCAACACCGCCACCTCTGCCTACACCACCTCCCGTGCCACTCCCAGCATTGCCACCTCCACTTACACCTCCCACCTCCCTTGCCACCCCCAACACTGCCACCTCTGCCTTCATCACCACCTCCACTTACGCCAACTCCCTTACTGCCTCCAGTACCACCACCTTTGACACCCCCAATATCGCTGCCTCCACCAAGACCATCAACAGCCTGATTTTTCTGCTTGATTGAATGGAATTCCGAACCATATTGCCATTTACTATGTATCTTTTTGCTTTTTACCAGATATAAATTTTACAGAAGTGGTGTGTGCTTGTAGAATCTGATTCAGACCTCAAAGAATACTTGTGTTCACATTTGCATGATAACCCTCTTCAGCAACTGGGCCACGGGGATTTGAAACCACCCTTCCTTCAGCGGTGTTTGGTTTGTGGATATAGACAGATAAAATTGACATTTTAAGGTTGGGTTTGGTAAAAAAAAAAACAAAAAAAAAAGAGCAAAATTTTGGTCTTTCGTTGGTTTTAGTCTTGAATGGATTTTCTTTTTTAAATTTCAAATAACTTTTTCACGTGTCAGTTTTATTAGACTTGGAAGGAAAAGAAAGAAAGAAAGAAAGAAAGAAAGAAAAAAAAAAAAAAAAGACTAGATATTTTTTTTACTAATTTCAAAATAATTTTATTGAATTAAAAATTTATTTTTACTTTTTCACTATTTTTTGAAGCGTTTTTTTACACAAATTTAATATTAAACAATGCTTTTGTTAGCATTTGTCATTAAAATGATGTGAGTATATATATAAATACATAAAAATGTATGGAATTATGTAAAATTTATATTAAAATTTTAATTTTAATTTTTTTGATATTATTTGAACCTTAACCAACGGGGTAGTTAGTAGGATCTATTTTTAAAATGAAAAAATTCATGAATTTAATTTATGATTGCAAAAATTTTAAAATTTAAGCTTCCAAAATTCTAAAACCTTCGAGGAAATATAGAATATATATGAATAGCCAATAATTTACAAAATTTATTAATGGGACTAATTTTTAAAAAATCTTCTTTATTCATGTTTAAAAGTTTACTTCAAGAATAAAGATTGGGACCCCCTTTCTCCTATCCCCTTTTGACCTCCTTTCTTTTTTGATTGGTCATTTTTTCTTTTACTTTTTCTTTTTTTTCTCCTCCTCCAATCACCACCCGCCACGTGTGTGTGGGAGTGGTGGGGGTTGAAGTTTGAGGGGGTCTAAATCACTACTGTTACTTCAATTTCTTGTGCTTCATTTGTTGCTTTTCTTTTTTTCTTCTAAACACAATATAAATCAAGTCAATTACTGGTTTTTCAGGACACTTCAGATACTCCACATTTATGCTAGCTATGTTAAATTTTTTTTTTTTTTTAAAAAAAAAAAAATGTTTAAAAACTTATTTTAATTTGATCACAATAATATAATATGATGTGTCCAATTTTAATTTATCACACAACCACATTATTA
Source organism: Camellia japonica (assembly GCA_030407325.1). NCBI lineage: Eukaryota > Viridiplantae > Streptophyta > Magnoliopsida > Ericales > Theaceae > Camellia > Camellia japonica. The sequence goes on from JAPPVO010007999.1 coordinate 36,630, forward strand.
TGAGTAAATTTATAAATTTAAAATTATAAATCTATAACATTTCTCAAGAACTGATAAACTTAAAAGCTCAGCTGCATTTATAGAATTATTACAGGGCCTAGATCTCAATAGATAGGTTGGTCTATCCTAAAACAAATTGATATGAATTTGGAACATTGACCCTTTCTTTCACCCAATTGAGTTTTTTAAATTCACTTTTTAAAAAATTGAAATTTTTTGTTTCGTATTTTTCTATTTTGTTTTTAATATTGTAAGCAATTTTTTAAAATTTTTATATACACCTAACACAAATACACTTAAAAAATTTAATATTTATGAAAAACCCAATAATAATTTATTTTTTACTATCATCTAAACTGTCATCAACACTAATTTACTAATTTATTCATATAAGAAATTGAATAGTGAGATTATTTAAAATAATTTAAATAAATATATTATTTATACTTGTTATGAAAAATAGAGAAAGAAGAGAAAAGAAAAACTCTATATATAATTGAATGAATAATACAATAGGAGAAGCCTCTATATATAGGCAGAAAAGAAACCTAGATAAGTAAGAAGATAAGAAACCTAGATAATTAAGGAAATAGAGATTGAGAGAGATACAAATACAAGAGATGGAGAGAGATACAAATAGATAAGAAACAGCTATAATAATATACAGCTAACACCCCCCCTCAAGCTCAAGGTGGTAAGTCAGATATCAATTTGAGCTTGGAGAGGAGATCAGAAAAGCGGCCTGGAAGATGAGCTTTGGTGAAGAGGTCGGCGGTCTGATCAGCAGAGGTAACAAAGAGAAGACGAACATGGCCACTAGTAACATGCTGTCGTATGAAGTGGCAATCGATCTCAATATGCTTGGTGCGATCATGGAAGACATCGTTATGAGCAATCTGAATAGCACTTTGATTGTCACAATAAAGATTAGTGGCAGCGGAATGAGAAACACCCATGTCAGAAAGAAGCCAACGAAGCCACACAAGCTCCTGAGTAGTATCTGCAAGAGCACGATACTCAGCCTCGGTACTAGAACGAGCAACAAGGGTTTGCTTCTTGCTACGCCAGGAAATGAGAGAAGTGCCCAAGAAGAAGCAGAACCCAGTAGTGGAACGACGATCGGTAGGATCCCCTGCCCAATCGGCATCAGAAAAGACATGCAGCTGTAGAGAAGAGTGAGGGGAATAGTGAAGACCATGAAACAAGGTTCCTTTGAGATAGCGCAAAATGCGAACCAGAGCAGCATAGTGTGGAGAGCGAGGAGCAGTCATAAATTGACTGACAATGTGAACAGCATAAGCAATATCGGGACGAGTAACTGTGAGATAGACAAGACTACCAACTAACTGACGATATAAAGTTGCATCTGACAATAGGGGGCCGTCAAGAGGTGTAAGACGAGTCTGAGGATCAACTGGAGTAGTGACAGTCTTGCAATCGGAAAGGTTAGCACGAGCCAAAAGATCAGAAGTATACTTGGCCTGAGTGAGAAAATAACCAGAGGAATCTTGAGAAATTTCCAAGCCAAGGAAGTAGCTAAGTGCACCCAAATCTTTCATCTCAAACTGGCGATGGAGAAACTGTTTGAGACTAAAATACCCACTGTGTCATCTCCAGTGATAATCATATCATCCACATAGAGGAGAAGAAGAATAGTACCCCGCTTCGTCTTACGGATAAACAAGGCAGAATCATGGGCACTGGAAGAAAAACCAAAGTCACGAATGGTAGAGCTGAACTTGGCAAACCAGGCACGTGAAGCTTGTTTCAAACCATATAAAGCACGGCGGAGTTTGCAAACCTTGTTTGAGGGAACAGAAGAACTAGGAGGAGGTTGCATAAAAACTTCCTCAGTGAGATCACCATTGAGAAATGCATTCGTGACATCCATCTGAGAAAGATGCCAGTGGCGAGCAGCAACAACAGCAAGTAAGCTGCGAACTGAAGTAAGGCGGGCAACAGGAGCAAATGTTTCCTCATAGTCAATCCCATATTCTTGACTAAATCCCCGGGCGACAAGGCGAGCTTTGTAACGCTCAATGGAACCATCAAAATGAGTTTTGATCTTGTAAACCCATTTGCAACTAACAGTACGCTTACCAGGAGGAAGATCAACTACATCCCAGGTATGAGTTTGTTCGAAAGCGTGCAGTTCATCAGTCATAGCTTGTTGCCAAAGAGGGTGAGAAGAAGCTTCTTGATAAGAAGTAGGCTCATGAGAGCAAAAAGCAGTGGAACCAACAATATAATCACGAAGAAGAGCAGAAGGTTGCCTTACCCGGGTAGAATGACGCTCAGGTGGAGGAGGAACCTCAATGGAAATAGGGTCCGGGGGAACCTCCACCGGAGCCGGAGAAGGCGGAGGGCCATCAGCTGACACAGGATCCTCAGGATGGACGATAGGCGTAGGCGGCTGTGGAAGCATGGGGCCAGAATCTGCATCAAAGTCATCAGAAAACAAATCGATAGAAATATCAGTGAAGACCGGTGAGTGGGTGGACTGTGGTAGGTGAAACTTGGAAAGAGTGGAGAACATTTTGTGTTCCCAGAAGACCACATGACAAGAAATACGAAGACGCTTAGAGATAGGATCCCAACAACGATACCCTTTATGTTCGATACCATACCCCAGAAAACAAAAAGACGAGAACGAGGTTCTAGTTTAGTGTGTTCATGAGGCTGAAGGAGAACAAAACAAGCAGAACCAAAAACTTTAAGAGTGGTATAATCAGGAGGAGAACCATACAAACGCTCGTAAGGAGTTCTGTTAGCTATGACAGGGGTAGGGACTCGATTGATGGTATGGATGGCAGTGAGGGCAGCTTCCCCCCAAAATTTTCAGGACAAGAAGAAGAAAGGAGAAGAGTCCGAGTAGTGTCTAGAATATGACGGTGCTTTCTTTCGGCTCGTCCATTTTGTTGGGAAGTGCCTGCACAAGATCGATGAGAAAGAGTACCATGAGCCTGAAGAAAAGAAAGAAAATCAGAATCCAAGTACTCCTTAGCATTATCAGAACGAAAAAGCTTAATAGTACAAGAAAACTGAGTGTGGACCATAGCAGAGAAATCATAGTAAATCTGTTTAAGTTCAGAGCGATTTTTGAGAAGAAAAAGCCAAGTATAGCGAGAAAAATCATCAACAAAAATCACAAAATATCTAGACCCCCCCATGGTAGGTGTGGGGGAAGGTCCCCAAATATCTGAATGCACAAGATCAAAAGGAGCAGTAGAAATAGAATTACTTTTATTAAAAGGTAATGCAGGTTGTTTAGCAATTTGACAAGATAAGCAATCGACATCGTCAACACAGACACGACCTAACTGACCACTAGAAACTAAATTTTTTAAACGACTAAAAGAGACATGTCCTAAGCGACAATGCCAAAGATGAAAAGGAGACATCGTAGATGCAGCAGCAACAGGAGATGATTTGTGCGGACTGCGAAGGTGGACAAGCTCAAATAGACGTCCATGCTTACGGCCTATCCCAAGGATCTGTCTCGTCTGAAGGTCCTGCACCAAACAACCATTAGCAGAAAAAGTAATAGTTAGACCAAGGTCACATAATTGACCAACAGAGATAAGGTTCATTTTAAGAGAAGGAATATGGTAAGCATCAGAAAGTGTCACAGTGGAAGTAGAGATTTGGCCAATATGACTAATAGGCATATGAGAACCATCAGCAGTGTGTATAGTGGGAGCAGAAGAGGATGAGGACAAAGAAGAAAATAAAGTGGAGTCAGAAGTCATGTGATTACAGCAAGCGGAATCAAAATACCATGAAGAGTTACCTGAGGTTACTGAAAGAGCAGTAGAAGGAGGAGTACCCGATTTGTTGAGAACCTGGTGGATAAGGGACTCAACATCATCCATAGAGAAAGAAGGAGCAGAAGAACCCTCAGAGGCAACAGCAGCAGAGCGAGAACCGTGGTTAAATTTGGACTGAGACCCAGAACGAGAAGCCCCTTTCTTAGATGAAGTAGTAGAGGGAGCTCGAGGACAATGGCTTTGGAGATGGCCCGGAGCAGTCTTATGACAAGTCAAGCATTCGCGAACCTGGCAGTGAACAAGAGAATGAGTGGCTGACAGGCCTCGGTTGCGACAATAACTGCATATGAGTGGCTGTGAAGATGAGGAACTTTGAGAAGATGGAGTAGCAAGAACAGAATCCGTGTCGTGAGATCTGAGACTCCTAAAATGAGTCTCCTCTGATAGGAGCTCGGTAATGGCTTGCTCTAAAGTGGGCAAAGGCAAACGATGAAGCAAAGAAGCACGCACGGGCTCAAAAGTGATATGAAGAGCCATAAGAAACTGTAATAGTCGCTGATGATTCCGATAAGTAATAAATAGCTGTGCATCATCAGAATGAGCCCATGGAGGTTCAGAAAGAGCAAGCTGGTCCCAAACGGACGACATCTGGGATAAAAAGTCATTGAGAGACTGACCGGGTGCTTGACGCATGTGATGAAGAGTTTGCAATAGTTGATATTGATGAGCATGGCCAGTGGTCTGATAACGGTCCTTCAAAAAATCCCAAATTGCTTTGGCAGGAGAGGCAATGGAGTCATCGTCCTGAAAGCGTCCAAATTGAAGATTTATGGAAGGAACTGAGGTAGCCCGGAACCATGTGATAATTTGATAATTCTTACTTTCCCATTCGTCAAGACGGTCATCGAATGCAGAGTCCGTCTCATCCTCCTTTTTGGTAGGTTTGGAAAGAGTACCAGTAAGAATCCGCCAAAGACGTTTCCCTTTAATGAAGCTAGAGAGAGCTTGGGCCCAACTAACATAGTTAGACCCATCAAGGATAATAGGAACGGATTGGATATTGT
>JAPPVO010008000.1:0-17630 GCA_030407325.1 Camellia japonica
CCGGTCTCCAAACTGCACAGTCAGCTCGGGTGGAGCCATCGGTGCCCATTGTGGTCGATGATGTGGTAGTGACTAACCTACCTGCCAACACTGGGCTACCGATTAGTGAAGCTCGGGTTGATTTGGATGCCGATTTGGATGACCTCTTTGCTTGATCATGTATTTTCTTCTTTAGATGCTAACTGTTTGAAAGAAATTTGTAACCGGGCTGAGGCCCCACCTTTTGTAACTTTGTTATGAATCTTGAATGAAGTCTTCTTCTTTTTGCTTGGTTTATTCCATACCTGCATTTGTTTTTCAACTATGATTTGCATAAAGTTTAGCATTTTCTGTTCTGGCCGAGATACTTATCTCGATCTTGGAACCTTGTAATCTGTTTGGTCATACCTGCCAACTCTCTTCATCCTAGATCATTATCTCGGCTGAAAAAAGATAAATGTTGGTTTATCCTGCCAACCTCTTCAGCTTAGATCCTCTTCAGCTTAGATCCTGATCTCGGCTGAAGAGAGATAAATGTTGGTTTTTCCTGCCAACCTCTTGAGCCTAGATCCTTATCTCGGCTGAAGAGAAATAAATGTTGGTTATTCCTGCCAAGCTCTTTAGCCTAGATCCTGATCTCGGCTGAAGAGAGATAAATGTTGGTTACTCCTGCCAACCTCTTCAGCCTAGATCCTGATCTCGGCTGAAGAGAGCTCAAAATTGGTTATTCCTGCCAACCTAGAGCCAAGTGTTTGGTTATTCATGCCAAATTTCTTCAACCTAGATCCTAATCTCGGCTGAAGAGAGCTCAAAGTTGGTTATTCCTGCCAACCTAGAGCCAAGTGTTTGGTTATTCCTGCCAAACTTCTTCAGCGTAGATCTTGATCTCGGCTGAAGAGAGCTCAAAGTTGGTTATTCCTGCCAACCTAGAGCGAAGTGTTTGTTATTCCGGCCAACTCTACTTTCACTGCCCCTAGCTCATTAAAACAACTTTTACAGAAGAAAAGAACTATGCCGAAAAGGGAACTACTTGTTTTATTGAAAAAAGAAAAATTACAAGTACTTTAAAGAAAAGCTAAAAATAAAATAGTTTGAGATTGGCAGTGTTCTATGGCCTGGAAATGGCCTGGAAATGGCCTTGTTGCTTCCATCCTCCAAGTGATATGCCCATTTTCCTGCTAATCCAACCACTTTGTATGGTCCTTCCCAGTTGGGTCCCAACTTGCCATCTCCGAGTACCAAAGTGTTGCCCATTACTTTGCGTAATACCCAATCTCCAATCTTGAATTGCCTCGAATGTACTGTCTTATTATATTTTCTGGATAACTCTTGCTGGTATGAGGCGATGTAAACCAGTGCTCTTTCTCTTCTCTCTTCTACAAGGTCGAGTTCCAAGACTATGGCTTCTTCATTTAAGTCTGGGTCAAAATTTTCACTTCTAATAGTGGGGAGGCCTACTTCCAGTGGGATTACTGCCTCCACGCCATAAGCGAGGGAAAAAGGCGTTTCTCCAGTTGACCGCCGAGGTGTGGTACGGTAAGCCCATAAAACATAAGGAAGCTCCTCAGCCCACTTGCCTTTTGCTTTCTCCAACCTTTTCTTCAATCCATTTAGGACGACTTTGTTTGATGCTTCCGCCTGGCCATTTGCTTGGGGGTATGCTGGTATAGAGTTGTAAAATTCTATCTTGTATTCCTCACAAAAGCTTCTAAAAATTTTTCCATCGAACTAAGTGCCGTTATCAGATATTAGAGCCTTTGGTATGCCAAATCGAGTGATGATATTTTGCCAGACAAACTTCTTCACGTCTTTTTCCTTTATTGATGCGAGTGCTTCTGCCTCCACCCATTTTGTGAAGTAGTCTGTTGCTACAAGAAAAAACTTCCTGTTACCGGGTGCCGTCGGAAGTGGTTCTACTATGTTCAGACCCTACATCGCAAAGGGCCATGGGCTAGTTATTGATAGAAGCTCTCTGGCTGATTGATGTATTTGGTGTGCGAACTTTTGACATTTCTCGCACTTCTTGACATACTTCTCTGAATCTGCTTGCATGTAAGACCACCAATATCCTTGTAAAATTGCTCTGTAGGCCAATGATCTTCCCCCTTGGTGGCTTCCGCATACGCCTTCGTGTATCTCGAACAAGAATGCCTCGACCTTGCTAGGATGAACACATTTCAAGTAAGGTCCTGTGAAGGATTTTTTGTACAAGGCCATTGATGGGGAGAGCCAAAATCGCTGTGACTTTGCTTTTATTTTGTTGGTCTCTTTCTTCTCTTCGGGTAAGACGCCGTCTTTTAAGAATACTATAATGGGATCCATCCATAAAGGCTTAGTTTGGCACAACATACCTCAGCTACTTCGGGTTCTTCAATGCTTGGTCTTGGTAGAAAGTCGATCAGTAATGGATGTGGGATGGATGTATCTGCCATCGAAGCAAAGCCTGCTAGTTCGTCTACTCTACTGTTTTCTTCTCGGCCGATCTGTTCTATCCGCGCTACGTCAAATTTCATGATTTCCTTTCTGACTAATTCTTGGTACTTAGCCATCCTATCATCTTTCGCCTCGTAGTCGCCTGAAATCTGGTTTACTACCAGCTGGGAGTCACTGTAAACCATAAGCTCGGTGGCCTGCATGAAAAATGCTGATTTTAGGCCTGCTAAGAGTGCTTCATACTCCGCCTCATTGTTTGATGTTGGAAAGCCAAGGTTGACTGCTTGTTCCACTAATAGGCCGTCTGGTGAGATGAGAACTATGCCTAGTCTAGCACCGTGCCTGTTGGATGCTCCATCAACGAAGAGTTTCCACATTTCTCCTACGAATAGCTTCCGGCAAGTAAAAGGATCGGATGATGTCTTGGGGTCATGAGTGTTGTTGATGTTTTCTTCTAAGTCCATGCCTGCTGTTGGGGTTTGCTCTTTACTATCTGACTGCCCCAAGTTTTTACTTGTTGATGAGTCCTCACTGGGAATGGCTTGGTTTGCTTCTTCCTTCCTTTCTTCAATCCGGTATGCCTTGGGTTGTGGCTGGGCATCTTGTTTTGGGGGCTGCGTAATTCCTGCGACACTTTCCATCCCCTTTTCTGTTGTACCAGTCAAGTCAGCTGGGCAGATGTGATGACTTCCTAGTGTGAACTCTACCACTAAGTCTGCCAAAGTTTGGGCTTTTATTGCGGTTCTAGGTTGAAACTTGATATCAAATTGTCCCAATTCCACCGTCCACTTCAAGATTCGCCCAGAAAAGTCCGCCCTCTCAAACAAAGCTTTTAATGGAAAAACTGTTAGGACGATTATGGTGTGGGCGTGGAAGTAATGCGACAGCTTCCTTGAGGCCATCATCAAGGCTAAGGCCAGTTTTTTCAATGGTAGGTACCTGGTTTCTGCGCCCAGCAAGGTTTTGCTAACATAAAAGATGGGCAGGTGTTGGATTCCTTCCGCTCTTACCAATACTGCGCTGACTGCGTGCTATGAAACTGCTAAGTACAAAAAGAGCTCTTCTCCAGGTATTGGGGTTACTAGCAACGGTGGAGAAGACATGTACTCTTTCAAGCTTTCTAGGGCGCGGTCGCATTCTTCATCCCACTCAAACTTGGCCTTTAATGCTTGGAAGAATGGTCGATATCTGTCTGACGACCGACTTATGAACTGGTTGAGCACGGCTGCTAGGCCAGTGAGATGCTGCACCTCTTTGACTGTGTTGGGCCTGTCAAGATCCTGGATTGCTTTGATCTAAGAAGGGACTGCTTCTATACCTCGGTTGGTCACCAGAAAGCCTAGGAATTTGCCCGATCCTACGCCGAATACACACTTGGAAGCGTTTAGGCGCAATTTGTTCTTCTTCGGAATGTGGAACATTTCACCTAGGTCCCTGAGATGGTCCTTCTCATCCTTGCTTTTGACCACCATGTCATCTATGTAAGCCTCCATTGTTCTGCCTACCAATGGTTCAAACATCTTGGTGACCATTCGTCAGAATGTTGCCCCTGCGTTTTTTAGGCCAAAGGGCATGACCTTGTAACAATACAATCCTCTAGGCGTTGTAAAGGATGTGACCTCCTGGTCTGGTTCATACATAGCGATCTGATGGTAACCTCTGTACGCATCAAGGAAGCTAAGTCGATTGTGTCCTGCCGTCAAGTCTACCAGTTGGTCTATCCGTGGTAGGGGAAAACTATCCTTTGGGCATGCCTTGTTGACTGTTTTGTAGTCCACGCAAACACGCCATTTTCCGTTCTTCTTTGGCACCACCACGGTATTGGAGATCCACCTGGGATAGTGCACTTCTCTGATAGCTCCTGCTTCCAGCAAGTTTCCTACTTCTTCCGCCACTATCTCGGCATGGTGGAGTGCTGATCTGCGAATGCGCTGTATAATTGGTCTGGCAGTTGGGTGGACGTTCAGTTGGTGACAGATGAAGTTTGGGTCAATGCCAGGCATGTCATACGGCGTCCAGGCAAACACTTCGATGTTAGAGGTTAGGAATTCCATGACCTCTATTCTCTCAGTGCTGGACAGAGACGAGCCGAGCAAAAAGAACTTTTCTGGCTTCTTTTCATCTATCCTTACCTGTACCAAGTCTTCCACTGCCTTCTGTTCAGCTGCCTTGCCAACATCCGCAAACAGTTCATTGCTCTCAGGCTCTTCCACCATCTGTGTATAACCTTTTGCAGCGCGGCTGCCATTTACTATGACAAAGCATTGTTTGGACATAATTTGGTCTCCAAAGACCTCTTCAATTACTCCAACTTCGTTGGGGAACCACATTACTTGATGGTAGGTTGACGCTACCAATCGCATGGCGTGCAACCATGTCCTCCCTAAGATTATGTTATAAGTGGAAGGGACTTTCAATACCCAGAATTCCACCTGTTTCATCATGGTTCATGCCTTGACTGGGAGGATTATCTTGCCCACTGGCCACTCTGGCATTAAGTTGAATCCGATTATGGGAGATATTGCAGGTGCCAGGTCTTTGTCCTTCAGTTTCAGTTGTTTGCAGGTTTCGTAATACATTATCTCACATGAGCTTCCTTGGTCAATCAAAATCCGCTTGATGTCGAAATTCTTGACGCATAGAGTGACAACCAATGCATTATTGTGAGGGCAGTATATCCTTGCTAAATCTTTGTCTGAAAAAGATATGACATTTGTGGCCTCTGTTCTCCCCTTTTTGATGGCAGGTTGTGCACTTAATACCTCCCTTAAGTGCTCAGCCTTTTTGATCATCCCCCTGAGCTCACATACCCGCTCAGGTTCGAATATCCCATGTATCACGTTAATTACGCCTTGAGGTGGGGCGTCAACCGACATCCCGTTTGGGTTTTTGTGGTTCTGGGGGCTGGTTGTGTCCCTCCTTCTATGTTCTGGTCCAGGTGCCCAGCTGCCACTAACTCCTGCAAATGTTGCCTCAATGGCGTGCAACTTTCAGTGCGATGCCCCTTTTCATCATGGAAGGTGCACCGAAACCTTTCGTCATAGTCTTTTTGTGCTTCTCCCAACTTAGCTGGCCATCGGACGAAAGGTTCATTGCGTATCTCACTAAGAATCCGGTAGATTGGTTTTTTGAACACTGTGGTAATGGCAGTGCGAACTCTTATCCTCCTTTTGTCTGGGTCCTTTCTGTTGGGCCGCCTGACTCGCCCATTCCTGCTTGGTTGTTCTACCGTGTTGACTTTTTCTGTAGTCTTTTTATCTAGCATTGCTGTTGTGCCAGATTTTGCTTTAGCACGGGCGCTATCTTCCTCCACGCGAATATGTTGGTGCACTCTCTCCATTAAGGCCTCCATCGTGAGGGGTGGTGTCATAGTAATTGAGTCCCTTAATTTGTTACCGACTAGCAGGCCCCGTTTGTATTGTGCAATAGCGAGGTTTGCAGGGCAATCCCCAATTTGGTTGAAGGTTTTCCAATAGCGACTGTTGTAGGATCTCAACGTCTCATTGTCGCCCATGTCAATGGAGAGTAGCTGATCGATCTCCACTGGTGTCTTGGTGTTCGTTCTGAACCTCGTCACGAACGCCTCTGCCAATTGTGCCCAGGAGGCGATACTGCCTTCTGGTAGCCTTTCGAACCAGGTTAGACCTAGGTCGCCAAGGCTGGATGGGAACAGGATACACATCAGGGCCTCGTTTCGCCGGTATACCGCCATAACCTGGCGAAAGTGGCTTAAATGCATGTAGGGGTCTGTCTTCCCCTCATAAGTGGTGAATTTGGGCTGGTGGAAGCCTGAAGGTAGTGGCGCGTTCTCAATTTCAGGAACGAACGGCGAGCTCTGTAACCTTGCTAATACTTTGTCTGTTGGTTCGTAAGCAAAGCGCGGCATTGGCATTCTTACCTCGACACTTCCATGCGTCCGAGGGGCCAACCGCTGAAGGGCTGAAACTCTGTGAGGATCGCGAGCCCTGGTGTCCTCCTTCCATCGGGCCGTTTCCTCAAGTACTGTTCGTAAGTCGGATGATCTAGGCATCTCTGTGTGCCTAGACGTCGTTTGGTGCGTGTGCGATGGCCGATAGGTGCTTCCCTCAATATACGACCTCTCAGTTCTCGTTCTCTCAGACCTAGAGTAACGAGTCCTGAAAGTCCGCGATTGAGTGTCGCCCGTTCTAAGGCTCCTACTTTGTGCTTGTGATGGTGTGGTATGTCTATTACGATCCTCCGAGTGGCGAGGGGGCGTGTTGCCTTTGTGCCCCTCTCTTATTGTCACACCTTTCCCTTTTATCTGGTGCTTCATTAACTCCATATATGCCGCCATCCTCCTTATTAACTCGTCATGTTCCCTCACGCGATCCTCCAGAACTTGATGATCTAGCTTGCGCCTCTATCTATCAGGACTTTGAGAGCGATGGGGGCTGCCGCCCCGTCTCCCCCTTGCATCCCTCCGGGGGTTCTGTCGCTGGGGTTCTAAATCCGCCATGGGAGGGATAGAAGGCAAACCTTCGCGCCTCCCACCCCCCTCCGGGGTTTGCCCATCAACAGCCAATTGCAGCAAGTCTTCATTGTGCGCCATTGCTTCCAACTAAAGAGGAAAGCTTGATCAAGAGGTTTTGTTCTTTGTGGAATTCCCACAGACGGCGCCAATTGTACGAGTACGAAATAATCTTCTCGTATTATCCTGTTGATCAAGTTTGTACTCCTCCAAACGTCGTCGCTTTACTCCCTGAAAACACAAACGTGAGCTAGCCGGCGGGTGTGTGCCGGATACCTCTCCGATGCCTAAGTCAGCAAAATAGACAAATGGACAAAAGCTCTGTGTATTCAAGAATCAAAGTTTGTGTTACCTCTACATAGGTTCTGTTGTGAGCTTTTATAGTTTTCGCCTGGCACAATCCTAGTAGGATTCTTACTCCTCAATGTAGAGTCCTCCTAGGAATCACACTCCTGAAAGATAATGCTTATCCTTCAACACCCTCCTCACTACTTAAACCAAGTGAGATGGTTTTACCACGGCTGGATAACAGTATGACCGAGCTAACACTTGCCCTTTGACATACTCAATTCGGTGATTCTATACGCAATGCCTAGCTCGGTCCTTTTACACGTACACCTCGGTTCTGGCTATTCAAACCGAGCTAACTGCAGCAGTCTCTCACCGGGCTAACCAGGATGAGGTCGATCGCGCGAGGCCCAAGCTCCTCAATCCATAGCTCGGTCCGAACTTCGCCTGGGCCAAGCTCGTTAGCTCTAAGACCGGGCTATATCAACTCTTACCCCGGCCCATTGTGCGGCCCAACTTACAAAGAAGGCCCTTCCTTAGCTCGGTTTTAATATTTTACATAATTTTTTAATTTTTTAAGTACAGCTAATCTAAATATATTTTAAAAGTTTAACATGTATAATAAAAAATTTACCAAATATAAAAATTCAACAAAAAAAAAAAATGAAGATTCAATACATTTTTATATTTTATTTTCTTTATGAGTATATTAAAATTAAAAATTTTAAAAAAATTGATTGCAATATTTTTAAAAAATCATTAAAAATATAAAAAAAAATACAAATTAAAAACTCATAAAATTGTTTTTGAAAACTAAAAATCAAACTAGGCTGTAAATCATTTGCTTTATGAGTATATTAAAATTAAAAATTAAAAAAAAATGGATTACAATATTTTTAAAAAATCATTAAAAATATAAAAATACAATTTAAAAACTCATAAAATTGTTTTTGAAAACTAAAAATCAAACTAGGTTGGAAATCATGCCAGCTCTGATTTTTGTCTACAGTTTCTCTAAATTTGGATTCTCATTAGCTAATGGTTTGGGATGATATAAATAAGTGCACTTTTTAATTTTTTATGAATAGATGTGCAGAAAAGTAGAGAAATGATGTGATCCAAAAAAGATTAAAAAAATAAAAAGTGTGTACTTATTATATATATATATATGTAAATTGAATGATATGTAGATCTATATCTATTTATATGTTTAGTTGATGTACAAAACAACAGAGAACATCATCACATATAGCCTCGATTGGCAAGTGGGGTTATGGGCTTTTTTTGGCTAATTTAGTCACAAAAATTAAAATAGACTATTTTAGCCACAAAAAACAAAACATCATATCTAACCCATAATCATTACACTCTTCTCTCACAAAAAAAGTCAAAAAAGCCAAAAAGTCCTTTCCAAACCAAGCTTTTTAGCCAAGGCTAAAATAGCCAAAAAAGTCAAAAAGTCAACCCACTTCCCAAACCAACCCATAGTTGAATCATATTGGTCATCAACTTGGAGAAAGGGATATTTAACACATTTAAATATAACTGGGAAGGGACTGGGTCTATTAATTTGATGCTAAAGAGGATTTCTTTAGATGATGGTGGGGGTGAGGATGATTGCCTGGTTTATTATAGGAGTGTGAGTGAAGGGAGTAAAGGCAAGTGAAGGAGAAATTAGGAGGAAGAAAAAGAAGAGGACAAGATGAGCAGAAATAGAGAGTAATTGAATTAATGAATTCCAATTTTGTTGGTTCAATTTTGTTCTGTAATTGTGCCAAAGGGCAGTTGGTTGATTGGTTAATACATAATTGATTTTCTTATATTATTTTTGTTTTTTGTTCCATGTGAGATTTTATTCTATTTGTCAATTGAAAACCTATTCGTATTGCTCTCATATTCTGTTTACTTCTTGTTGAAAGGAAAATAAGTTAAATAATCTTCTTCTGAAAAATCTGTTGCTCATAAGGATATACTTTTAGAGGTAGTATGTGTGTATTATTATCTATAAATTAATTTACTTCTTTTTCCCTCTTTGTTCAGTGTGTGAGAAAGATTTTCACTCTTGAATAATAAATTAGCAGGGCGGTTCTGATTCGAAAAGGTTTATAAGATGTATCCGGCCTACAGACGCATGGATTCGTTTCCCCATCAGAGAAATCAAATGCCATATACACAGCATTATTATCCAAGCTTCGAAGGTTTTCCATTTCCACCTCAGGTCAATGTGGATCCATCCAAGTCTCCTATACCGTGTGAAACCTGACCTTATGGTGGCAACTATGGTTGTTCAATTCCTGTGGGATGTCATGGTTGTTGCAACCATAACCATTTCCCAAGTTATGGTGGTTTCAGACCTCCTTATCCTCATTTTCCATCGCCATCACCGTTTCAGTGTCACGGAGGTTATCCTTCTTTCCCAGAAACCTATCCTGTTCATTATGTTCCTTTCGCACATTATTCAGTGGATCAGCCAAGATTTGAGTATGAAAAGAATCACTGTTGTGGATGCCCTAATCACTCGTGCAATGAGAAAGAAGATAGGCATGTAAAGATTGAAGAACATGAATCAGAGGTCAAAAACAAAAGCACTCATTCTTTGGTCCCCATTGAGTTTAAAAATTACCCATATCCAATTGCATGGATTCCTCCAGAAGACAAGAAGAATAGAGAGCAAAGAGAAAGTACTGAGCCAAAGTTAAAGCACGGGGACGAGTACCCTCCTGATATGAGAGCCCATGAAAATTTGAAACATTTGGAACATGAGCCCAATGTCAAGAGCGGATGGTTTCCATTTGACATAAACAACATGGGATCTCTGAAGCATGGAGGTGATAGAAACAAAGTTCAAGATCAGCCAAATGACGATAGAAATAGAGCTCAAGATCAACCAAAGGTGGACAAGAATCAATTTCAATTTCCGATATTTTGGTTGCCTTACAAGCATGAAGAAGATGAAACAAGGGGCGATAAAGAGGCAAAAGCGGATCACGAATCTGCTGAAAGATCATCTCCCAATTTGAAGGTTCCGTCGGCACAACTTCCTAGCAGCGAGGTTGGTTTGAAGGCGACGGAAAACAATGTCAATGGGAAAACAAATGATGTCAAGCAACAGGAAGAGCTACACAATAAGGGGAAGACCGAAGAAGGTGAGGGAAAAGCCAGAGGCATTACTGTGAAGGAGATAGAACATAGTGGAGAGAAGAAGGCTTCCGATGATGGTACTAAAAGACAGTCCCCTTCTCCACGAAAGACATCTAAGCTACCTCCGGTTTGTTTGAGAGTTGACCCCTTGCCAAAGAGGAAAAACAGTCATGGTGATTCGAGGTCTCCTAGTCCTAGTCACAAAGAAAAAGCACAGGAAGCATTTGGTGATAGGTCCAAGTCCACCTCATCAATAAAAGAGAGTGCGGAGGTAGAGCTGAATAAAGGGAAGATAAAAGTAGTTAAGGTAGTGGATGGCATAACAAAGCAAGACACTGGTGAAGATTGCAAAGCTCAGACTCCAGTTGGAGCTCCTGTGAACTTGTTTCCTAAATCTGGTGAAGATGTTTCGATGAACCAAGACACTAGCAAAGTTGTAATATGTGATGATGTGAGAGAGGACAAAGAAATCAAAGCACCAGATGCAACAGTAGAAAGTCACTTGGGTGATGGTGAATCGCAGACTGAAGATGATGGAGGAGTAAGGCAGAAAATGAGACTCCTAAGGAAGAAGACAAAGCAAAAAGGAAGAATTTGTCGGAGGCTGAAGCAACTGTGATTATTCAGTCTGCATATCGTGGATTTGAGGTCAGGAAATGGGAACCATTGAAGAAACTGAAGCAAATTGCTGAAGTGAAGGAGCATGTTGCTCAGATAAGAAGCCGAATTGAATCTTTAGAGTCTTCATTTGATAACAGGAGTGATGACAAGCAAAAGTTGATAATTGGAGAAACCATAATGAGCCTTCTGCTAAAACTAGACACCATTCAGGTATGTATACAATATGTCTAGTACATGCTAAACTTCCACTTGTATGTTTCATTTTGCACATCGTGGAACTATCCAAAATTTGTTTTCACCTTTAATCATAATGAAACTTTGATAGAAAAATTTATAGAAACGAATAAGATTCATGTGATCTTTCTTATTGATACTGATTACCGAGAATTTAAATAGAAATGTCATTTCTTGACTTTAATTTGTGAACTTGATAAGATATTAAAAATGAATAGGATCTTGAACACTATGCCTCCAAGCTTAAACATGCACATGAACACAATTTCCATGCATATATTGGTATCATGTAAAATGATTGTCAAGTCTTTTGCCGTCCGTTGTATGTTTGTAGTTGATGGACTCTTAAATACATCTAGACAACCAGCTTTGTGGGATTTGTTCAGTGTGTTTTTGGCAAATTTATCTCTTTTTCCTATGGCCCTTATTTTTTCTGGTTATGAAATAATCAGAATGATCTTAATCTGCATTTGATTTACCAGGGCTTGCACCCAACGGTCAGGAATTTTAGGAAATCCATGGCAAAGGAGCTTGTGAGCCTGCAAGAGAAGCTTGATTCTCTACCTACCAATAAATCCGAAGTATCAAATGTGAAACTTGTGGAAGATCTTTCTATGAACACCAAAGGAGATTCTTCTTTTGAAGAAACGGGAAATGGAAACAGCTTTGCTGAGACTGAGAGTAATCACAGTAACATATCTGATTTAGTAGAGCCTAGTCAATGTCAAATTTCCAATATCATCAAAGCAACATCTAGCTCCCAAATTATGGAAACTTCAGAGATGAAGTTGGTTAAGAAAGAAGCATGCGAGGAATCCGAAGATAAAATTATAGCATCTCCACTGCAAAGCAGTCACGAGCTAGTTGATAAACTGAAAGATGATTTGAACGATGAAGTGATTGATGATGCTGAAATGATGACGTTGAAGGCTCAAACTCATGGTTCAGAGCTCAAGTTACTTGTTGAACCAATGCCATCTGCTGCAGAAGAGAATGTAGACTCCGCAGTGGTGGTGACAATGCCTTCTTGTCTGGGTGATCAGTCAGCAGCATCACCAGAGTTCAATCAGGTACTTGTTATTGAAGAGTCTCTGAAGAATGAGCTAATTGAAATAGGGGACTGCGAGGTCCTACAAGGCAAAGGTGAAGTTGAGTCTCAATCAGCAATTGACATAACTGCATCAAATGGTGAAATTGCAGAGGCAAATCAAGTACAACAGACACTTGATGCTCTTAATGATGCGTCAGGCATTGTAGATCTGAAGCATGAAATTGGAGAAGAGAGCAATTTTGAAGGTCACGAGGATATGATGGCTGAACAAGAGGAAGTACAAAAAGAAGTTAGTCATATTCATGAGAATGCGAAAATCTCCAGGGCAGATGATGAGATTGGTTTAGGGAATGCACCCATTGAGGATGCTAGGCTCAAAATAGAAGAGTTCACAGTACAAAAACATGAAAAAAACAATACCAATGAGCTCTTGGATACTTCC
Source organism: Camellia japonica (assembly GCA_030407325.1). NCBI lineage: Eukaryota > Viridiplantae > Streptophyta > Magnoliopsida > Ericales > Theaceae > Camellia > Camellia japonica. The sequence continues at coordinate 12,679 of JAPPVO010008000.1, forward strand.
GAACCAGAGAAACCTCAGCCACAACTCGCATTTGCTGAGGATGATATTCATGATGGAGAAGCTTGTAAACCAGAGGAACCCCATGCCGAGTTTTCACCTCTAGAGAATGAAACCCATTGTGGAGAAGCTTCCAAAACAGAGGAAACTTGGCCAGGTCTTTCACCTGCACTGGATAAAAATAGTGGACAAGAAAACGACGACAGTGGAATAACTAATGATGAAGACAATTGTTCCGGGCAAGATATCAAGGAAACGAAGGAATGTAACAAGGAATCAGAAAACCAAGAGATTGTAGGGGATAGGCTTGAATTTAAAGAGCTTGTATCGGTTGCTGGCAATGATAAAGTCACTGAACAGCCTTGTGGGTCTGAAACCTCTAAAGAAGCCCTGATCGCAACTCAGTTTGTTCCTGCTGAGGCAGAGGAGCTACCTCAGGTTGAAGGAGAGCTTTTCCCCATGTCTCCAAATTACAGTCAAGTCTCTTTGGGAAGCGAAATGGGTTCAGAAAGTGATGAAAAGTTGGTTGAAGAGAACAAGAAATTGAGGGAGATAATGGAGAAATTGATTGAAACTGGGACAGAACAGTTGACTGTGATATCTAACCTCTCTAGTAGAGTGAAGGATTTGGAAAAGAAATTGGCGAGGAAAAAGAAATCGAGGACAAGGCGGTTTAGAGCTGGATCTTCCTGTGTTAAACATGCAAATGATGCTCTAAAAGGTACAACACATGGAATTGCAGTGTAAGAGTGAAAATTACATATGTGAGTGATTATGTTAAATCTGATATGGTATTGAGTTTTGTTGTATCCTTCCTTGTAATAATATCTACAACTCTTCTTTGTTTCTTTGTTATTTTCATTGATTGTGTTGGTTTGACAGTATCTCTGGATATTAGCCTGCCTTCTTTGAAATAATTATATATTCATCTTGTATGTTTTGGCATGAATGACTTTAACTCACCAAAAAGACCATTTCAAAATTTCAAAAATTATTTTCGCTTCCTCGAAAGGTAAAAAAAAAAATGTGAAAATAAAGAGTATATTTTTCATCTCTTATACCATTTTAGTTTTTAATGATGTGGTAGTGACATTATTACAAATATAAACTATCTTTATAAGTATTTTACTTTAAAGTGAAATGTAATATTGAATCGCATTTATATGAATTTTTTGTTTGTATATGGTCACTTCAAGAGAAAATACCATTTGGCCATTGACTAGTTTCTACTCTAGATTAAAAACAAGGAATTAGAATGGCCATTGACATAGTGATTTACCCAACGGTTTTGGTACAGAACAAGGAACCAACTAAGGACTATCCAAAAAGATGCAAAGTAAGCTGCAAACTCACAAAAGGCCAAAGAAAAATTGCCCCGGGCACCAACCCAATTGTTCCTTAGGCAGCAATTGTTAAGTCCTCGATACATCTTTATCAATCCTTCAATTCAATTATGCCTTCAGCCACATTGTTGGATCAAATAATCTTTTAGCCATTATTTTTGGGGGCCATTAGTTTTAGAAGAACCCAAAGGAATGATATGGTTGTATCGAAATAGAAAAAATGAAAAAGTGAGAAGAAATCTAACAATCTCAAGGCATGATTTGGCAAAAAGTCCAATTCAAGGGTAGAGTGACTATTATATTCCTTGAGAGGAGTATTATCAAGAGCCAAAAGCTGTGCAATAAAATGTGCTCCAAAAGTTGAGCGGCCAATACCAACCCAAAGTATTATGCCTGAAGCAGCACTCTATAGAGCCCAGGGGCTTAGTCTGCAATTTAGTGCTTCAATTTCCAGATTTAGCACACATGCAAAACTGAAAAGTTAGATTTCTTCCTTTTTTTTTTCTTTTTTCTTTTTTTTTTCTTTTTGGATTAATTACACCAAGACCCCCAACAATTAGTGAATATCACTTTGACCATCTCATCTATGAACCCGTGCATTTTGACCCTTTTAACTATGAAAATGTATCACTTTCATTCCTTTAGATCACATTCAAAAGGGGTGCATTTGTACAATTTTTATAGTTGAGGGGTCGATAGATATGGTTCATAGATGAGGTGGTCAAAGTGACATTTGCTAATAATTGAAAGGATCATGGTGTAATTAACTCTTTTTTTTTAATTTTTTGGCAACTATAGTTCTACAAAATAAGAATAAGAAAGACAATACAAAAACATTCATATTGTATGGTTAGAATTTTACGATTGACGATTCGATTCATATAATTCGATACAAGTTTCAAACAAAACGAATCAAATTGTACAGTTAAACATTAAATTGAGTGAATCTTGCGATTCACTATGAATTTGTGATTCAAGCGAATATGTACTCATAATGCATGAAACGGAGTCAAATTCACAAAATAAAGAGATCAACTATATTATATGTATATATACGGCAGTGCTGTGAAAGACGCGCCCAGGTGCAAGGCGCAGCGAGGCGCACTGAAGGGACCCAAGGCGAGGCACGTTTAATGAGTCGCATGCCTTGGCCGCAACTTGGCCAGGCACTAGAAGGCGCTAGGCACGTTTTTTTTTTTTTTTATGTTTCTGATTTTGATCTAACAGCTCTGATCTGTGTTCGAAAGGCTCCAACCCCATAGGATTACAACTCATTCAATACAACTCAACCCAAATCAGTTAACTCAAATCCCTAATCTATTGAAGAAATTTGTGTCGCCTCTTCCACTATGTTTGGATTGAGTGATTTGGAGAGAAAAAAAAGAAAAGAAATAGAGTGATATGTATTTCTCTTATTTGTTTGGATAACCTAAGTAGAGAGAAATGGGAAGAAATGGACAGAAATGGACAGAAACTCATTTCTCTTATAAGCCCCATTTTCAATCTTCCCAAAAGTGGAGAGATTGTGAGAGAAAAGAAACCACTATTTTCATAATACTAATTTTATCCTTATAAAAATAAAAGAAATAAAATGATTGAAAATATAAAAAGGTTATTTTGGTAATATAACATAAAATAATTTATTTTCTTTTCTCTTAATGAAATCTAACCAAACAAGAATGAGAGAAATCACAATCATTTCTTTTCTTTTATTTCTTCCTTATCCAAACAAAAAGAGAGAAATCACAATCATTTCTTTTCTTTTCTTTTCTCTTATTACTTAAGTAATCATTTCTTTTCTTTTCTCTCCTAGCTTCCCAAACATAGTGTTAACTCAAATCCCTAATCTATTGAAGAAATTTGTGTCGCCTCTTCCTCTAGGCTCGTCTCTCTCGACTTCGACTTCGACTTCGATTCAGGTCAGTTCTTCTTCTTCTTCTTAGTTGGTTGCTGCTAGTCCTGGGTGATTCGATTCAACATTTTTTTTTTTTTTTGCTTCGTCTTTTTCGCTAGTTGCTGGGTATTTTTTTTTTTCTCTTCTTCTTATTTTCCTTCTCCTCCTCTTCTTCCTTCTTCTCCGTTGCTATATATATATATATATTTTTTTTTTTTTTTGCTTCATCGACTTGCTCTTTGTTTTTTGTTTTTTGTTTTGTTTGCTTCTTCGACTTTGACTTTGACTCTCTCTCTCTCTTCTTCTTCTTCTTCTTCTTCTTCTCCTCCTTCTTTGCTCTCTGTTTTTTTTCTTTTTCTTGCTTCTTCGACTCAATTTCTTGCTCTCTATTTTTTTTTTTTCCTGCTTCTTCTTCTTTGCTCTCTATTTTTCTTTTTCTTCTCTGTTACATGGAATAATGCAAAAATGAAAATATCAGCAGTTTGTATAAGCAAACACATGTCTTCCTTTTCTTCTTCTTCTTCTTCTTCTTCTTCTTCTCAGTTTTTTTTTTAGTGTTTATGATTTTTTTTTTTTTTTTTTTGGGTTTTTGTTGAATGTGGAATACTATATAATTTGCATTTTCATAACTTTGAGAATTTTGCTATAATTTGCCTTAGTTATTTTTTTTTTATATATTTAAATTGTCTTAGTACTAGTATGAATCATTAACCTATGTTAATTTATCTATTTTTTACTAAGACTGTGCGCCTTATTTCAATAAAACCCGTGCCTCGCCTTGCACCTTGCGCTTAGACCCCAAGAGACCTTCGACACATTGGTGCGCCATGAGCCTTTAAAAACATTGTATATAGGTAAATTATAAATACACCTTTTGAGGTTTGCTTAAAATACAAATTGCCCTATAGTTTGAAAAATTACAAATAATCCATTGTTAAAATTTTTTATTTAACATAATTAATTAAAAAAATAAAATTCTTTACTGCTCTTATATAAAATAATAATATTACCGGAAGTATTAATTGAAATAAATTTATAATATCATTGAAAACTATTAATTGACTTAATGATTTATTAATAAAAGAGATTATTTGTTATGAAATTAGAAATTTCAATGGGCGGGATGTAATTTTCAAAACTATAGGAGAAAATTTATATTTTAAGCAAACCTCAGAGATGTATTTGTAATTTATCCTATATATAATTGTTTACTTTTTTGGCTTTCAAAGATTAATTATGTAATTTTAAGCGTGCCAACAAGGATTAATCAATCTTTACAGAATTTTAATTGTCAACCAATTATCAGACGATTATGTTGAAGTTCTTTCAATCTCAATGAAGAGGACTTTTACTGGTGGCTTGTTTGAGGAAAAATTTTATAAGAAATAACAAGTGCTGAACATTTACAAATTGAATTTCAAAATAGGAACTTACAATGCAATGACCCAACCTTGAAAAGTTTACGGCAACGACTACTTGAAACTACTCCTAGGAAACGAAGTGTAGTACAGAAATTGAAATGCTGAAATGTAAAGAACTAAAAATGTAAAACTGAAAAAAAAATATGAAGTAATAAACTGGTTTCTGGATCTGAGTCTGGGTCCTCTACAATGTAGCCATGAATGACTATTTATAGGTAAACATTTGTAGGAAAATACTAACTAAAACTACCCACTCTCTCACCTCATTCATTTCATACTCCATGATCTTTCATAACT
>JAPPVO010008002.1:0-40735 GCA_030407325.1 Camellia japonica
TTTGCTCACGTAGAAGATGGGGAAATGCTGGATTCCTTCTGACCGGACAAGCACTGAGCTAACTGCATGCTGAGAAACGGCCAGATAAAGGTAGAGTTCTTCGCCAGGCTTTGGTGTCACCAATAATGGAGCAGAAGACAGATACGCCTTTAGCTCGGCCAAAGCCCTGTCACATTCCTCGTCCCATGAAAACTTGGATTTCAGTGCTTGAAAGAAAGGGCGGCAGTGATCTGATGACCGGCTTATGAATCGATTAAGCGCGGTGGCCATTCTGGCCAGATGTTGGACGTCCTTCGCCAAGTTGGGCTACTTTAATTCTTGTATGGCTCTGATTTGTGTGGGGTCTACCTCGATGCCTCGGTTTGTGACTAGGAAGCCTAGGAATTTCCCGGATCCCACGCCGAAGGCACACTTGGACGCATTCAGGCGTAGCTTGTGCTGTTTGAGAATGGTGAACATCTCGGCTAGGTTGGACAAGTGGTCTGCCTGATGTCTGCTTTTGACCACCATGTCATCAATGTAAGCCTCCATCATCCGGCCTAGCAGAGGGGCGAACATTTTGGTCACCATCCTTTGGAAAGTTGCCCCAGCGTTCTTCAAACCAAAAGGCATGAATCGATAGCAGAAGAGTCCCCTTGGAGTGGTGAAAGAGGTTATCTCACGGTCAGGGCCATGCATGGCAATCTGATGATAACCGCGGTAGGCATCCAAGAAACTGAGCCTTTCATGTCCGACCGTTAAATCCACCAGCTGGTCTATTCTGGGCAAAGGAAAGCTGTCTTTAGGGCAAGCTCGGTTGATGGTCTTGTAGTCGACGCAAACTTGCCACTTCCCATTTTTCTTGGGTACTACGACCGTGTTTGAAATCCACCGAGGGTAGTGCACTTCCTGAATAGCCCGCGCTTCAAGCAGGTTCCTTACCTCCTCCGCGACTACCTCAGCGTGATGAAGAGCCGATCTCCTCGTTCTCTGAATGACTGGCCGTGCATCAGGGAAAACATTGAGTTGGTGGCAAATAAAACTTAGATCGACGCCAGGCATGTCATAGGGCGACCATGCGAAGACTTCGATATTTGCCATCAAGAACTCTACCATCTCGGTCTTTTCTTGAGCGGTCAGGCTTGATCCGAGCAAAAAGAACTTGTTTGGACTCTCTGTGTCGATCCGTATTTCTACCAATTCTTCAACAGCTTTGTCCTCGGCCCTGGTGCCCACATCATCAAGGACACTCTGGTCTTCTGGGCCTTCAATCATTTGCACGAAGCCTTTGGCAGCTCGGCTCCCGTTCACTGCCACGAAGCATTGCTTCGACATGACTTGATCGCCCCAAATTTCCTCAATTTTCCCCATAGCCGAGGAGAATCTCATAACTTGGTGGTAGGTCGACGCTACAGCCTACATAGCGTGAAGCCAGCCCCTACCAAGGATCAAATTGTATGTAGACAGCACCTGCAATACCGAGCTCCACCTGCTTGACCACGGATCCGGCTTTGACCGGTAAAATTATTTTTTCCAAAGGCCACTCCGGTTGCGAGTTGAAACCTACCAGTGGCGAAGTTGCCGGAGCCAAGTCTGTATCTCGGAGTTTGAGTTATTTGAACGCGTCATAGTACATAATTTCAACCGAGCTTCCCTGGTCAATCAGGATGCACTTGACATCGAACTCTTTGACGCGGAGGGTGACCACTAGGGCGTCGTTGTGTGGCGTTTGAATGCGCTCTAGGTCCCTTGTGGAAAAACTAATCACGTCTTTTTCCTCGGTCTTCCCCCTTTTGATCGCGGGCTGGATTGACAAAACTTCCCTCATGTGTTCCGCCTTTTTGATCATTCCTCGGAGCTCGCATACACGTGACGGCTCAACTATGCCGTGGATCACATTAACCACTCCTTGAGGGGTGTAGACGCGCCCTTGGGCTTTGCTACTACAGTTCAGACTCAAATGTCACGGTTCTGAATCTAATCCCGCAAAGTGCAATGCGGGACCGACAAATCACCAAAGAGTCCAAATCCGGCAAATCGTTTTGGAAAATTGTTTTGTAAGAAAGAAGTGCCAAACATGGACTGCTTTGCCAGATACAGAGTCGCCACCTAAATATTTTATTTTGAGAAATTTAGGAAACCCTGACTCGTGCCTAAGGCCACGTGTCCGTCATCACCAAAGTTGCATCGGTTCGAGAACTTGGGTACGAGAGGGGAAGGTCATGTAATGAGCACCCCTACTCGCCCGATCAAAGGATCGCCTTTACTATCATGATATGTTGTTTTTGAAAACACATGCGTTCTTATTCCGGTTTATTAGCTAACCTTACTACGTGATGTGCGCAGCATACAAGTATAGACTAGATCGCCTAAATTGGAACAAAACATCTCATGTTTGTTTGTTTGAAAAAAATGGTTTGAAGTTTGCTACTCGTAAGTAGGCTAAAACACGGATTTCAATGAATTGTCCCAATTCAAGTAATCCAACCTTCATCCACAGGCATTCATGCAATTAAACACTTAAGCAGTTAGCCTCATGGCAAGCATGCTAAACATGGCAACACTTACACGCATGCAAGGATGTTAAAGCATAAAAGCTTACCTAGTACTCCGAGCCAAAAAAAGAAGCTAGTTAGTAATCAATGCATGATCCTAGTTCATGTTAAGATGGCTAATGCAACACATGCAAAAATGCAACTAGAATTAGGCTCGGCTATTCTAAGATGGCATATGAGATGCAACTTGATAATCATGTATTCAAGTAGGAATTGAAATACAATGCAGTTAGTATGATGCGCCGAGCCTAGTGCATGCAAGATAGATGAATGAATGCAAACATGCAAGCATAAGGATGCTAATCGAAATATGCCCTAAAACTAACCATCAAAAGCTGATAAGTAAAAAGGAGAAAGACGTGGGGTTGGAAAACATTCACACACTCACGCACACTTATTACAACAGTTGTGCCCTCTCGACGGAGGGTCCGAATAAATAATACAAACCAACTAATTAACTAACTATCCTAGCTAATTAATTATTACAAAACTCTTAACTAATTAAGAAAATTAATTAAGTTACAAAAATTAGCTGAGTAAGGAGGAAAGAAGCTGAATTGAGCTGCCACAGCTCTGCCTTGGAATGATGAATGATGCATGCTCGGTCGACTTCGCTCGAAAATCCGTTGCCATGTCTCATGTTGCCTCTGTTTGCACTGTTTTACACCTCTGAAAACTGCACAAGTCCCAAGGATGCTTCCGAACCACTCCCTGAGCACTGTGGGATGTCAACGGCCAAAATATAGGAACATCGGCCATGTGAAATTGGTCATCGACCATTTGTGAGGATCTCGGCCAACAATGTTTAGTCGATCGGCACTGAAGATGGCCGGCCGGCCATATCTTCCTGCAGAATGTTGTTTTGCTGCAGCAGAGGACAAACAGAGCATGGCAATGCATTTTCAAGACAATATGTGCACAACCACCCTTCCTATCATGTCATGAACTCAAGGGAGTATGGTTCTCGACCCTCGGACCATCAATCGCGCATTTCAATGCATGATGGCCAAAGGAGCCAAGTGTGCAAATCAATGTGGAATGAATGCAACAAAAACATATGAATGCCTAGAACTCTATCATGCTTGATCAAGAGCGTCGGCGACCGAGGATTGAGGCACATTTCGTCACTTCAAGTACGAAACGTCCCTTAGTCCTCGTGTTTGGTTTGACACCCCAAACCAAACACAATGTAATGCAATGCAACATGGAAAAGCTATGCAATGCAACATAAGTATGCCAAATGCAATATGCCTCAAACATGCACATAAGGTCAAGGTAACAAGCATGCCAAATGCAATGCAATCTAGGTAAGCATGTGACAAAATGCAAGCTAGCAAGCATGCAAAATGCAACCTAAATATACAAACATGCATGGCATGCAAAGATGGACAAGCATGCAACAACATGCAAACTAGCAAGCATGCAACAACATGCAACATGTCAAGCATGCTACAACATGCAAAGATCATGCAAGATGGACTTAAACTAAAATGGGCAGACCTCAGTCAAGCCCAAATCAGTGGCCAAAATGATGAAATGATGGCTTGAAAAGTAAGGAAATGCATGCTCAATGCATTGGCCCATGGCTTATGCATAATAGTACAACTCTCAAACATGATGAAGAGGTGACAAATGTGAGAATGTAGCAATGAAGCAAGCTCTGAAATTACATTCCAAAGGATGCTAAATCATGCAAATAGCTCAAAGAAAGCATGTCAAGAAGCTTGAAACACAAAGCTAGTCAAGGGCTTTACACTACAACCATACTAAGTAATGCTCAAATGGCCTCAACCATTCAAAACAGACCTAAGGCATGTCAAAATAGTAGCAAAAACATGCTAGACTCGCAGCATAGATGGCAAGAAAGATATACTCATGTATTAGCTCACAAACAAGGCATAAAGGCACAACTCTTAAACACAATTAAAGAGTGATAAACATGGGAGTATGGCACAGATATAAGCTCTGAAATTCAATTCCAAATGATGCCAAGGCATGCAAACATCACAAGTATAGCATGGTAGGGGCCTTAAAACTCAAGACTAGTCAAGGCATTTGCACTATAGCTATACAGAACATGAGTCATATGACCATGGAAGCCCAAAAAAGTCCTAAAACAGCCCAAAATAATGCTAAAATATGTATGGAGTATAGCCAAAATAAGCTAGCATGCTTGACCAAAACATCATGCATACAAGGCTAGTAAACAAGTTTTGCACTATAAGTACATGGAGCATGCAAGAGGCTACCAAAACAACCCAAATCAGAGTTATGACATGTCAAATGATGGCCAAAAACCTACTGAAATGAAGCCAATACGTGCTAGAAAGACATGCTACTTTGATGAGCCACAAATGGGATTACACTACACATACAAGATGCATGCAAGGGGTGACCAAACCAGCCATGGACAGAGTCAAAGCAGGTCCTAAAAGTCACAAAAAAAATGCCTGAACTAAGCCTCAAAAGTATAGAGATACATGCTCCTTTGATAGGCCAAAAAGACATGTAAACAACAGAAGAGGAGGATGGGACAACCCTCCACCCATTTGGGACCTCAAAACAGAGTTTTTACCACTGAAAATCCTCTGGATTTCGATTTTCAGTGGTTGAAAGGCCACAAAAAGTTGTTTTGAAAGGCCTTAGAAGATGGCTCAAAAGCTATACAAGCTAAGGAACAAAAGGGAGAGACAACCCCCTAGCCAAATAAGGCTTAAACCAACACTTTTAGGACTGAAAAACAGAGATTTTATCAGTTCAAAACCAAGCCAAAATCAGTTTGCAAAGATGGTAAAACAAGCCTGCAAAGTTGAGGTTTAAAGGAACAAGAGTTTACCCTTGAAGCACCTTGAAGGACAGCAGCAAAACCAGCCAAAACCTGAGCCAAAATTAGCCTTTTGGAGCTCCAAATGATCCTCAAAGAACCTCAGCCCAATGGTGGTTAAGTTTGGTTAAGGGTCTCTTTGCAAAAGTGTAGAGGATTCTAAGCTTAAGGCTCAAAACAAGAAGAGAAGGGGTTTCTAAGGAGAAAGGCTCAGATTTTTGCTCACAAAGTCTTGTAGAGAGAGAGGAGTTTTTAGAGAGAGAGAGAGTCCCACAATTGCCAACCCCTCAACCCTTGAGATATGGCTCAATATATAGCAACATATGAGCATTGGTTCGGAAATATCTCAATTGGAAATATCTCAATTGGAAGAGTGCAATTCTAGAGAGAGAAAAGAAGAGATTGAAGAAGAATTGAAGATCTTGGCTAGGATCCATCAAAATTAAGCTAGAACAAGAGTGATTCAAGACTCTAGGTAAGCCTTTGACTATTAATTCATGAAGATTATGTATTGTAGAGATGAATTCATGGAGTTATTATGATCATTTGCATGTATTTCATATATGTTTGTTAAGAAGATGAAGAATTTGATTATAATTCTAATATGCATGTATATATAAGTGTTAAATCATCACTTTGATCATGAGTTTTATCATTTGTGTTGAGTTTGGAGTGTGAGATGTACATGCATGCATATGTCAACAAGTTTTGTAAGTAAATTTCCATGTTTAAGGAGTCTTAGGAAATAATTAAGAAGAAAATTCTACATACATGCCTAAACATGTTGGGTTTTTCTATATCAAGTTTGATTTTGATCATTCATGTAGAAATTTTGGATAATTGACACATGCATGTTTGAATTATCATGTTTGAACCTTGGTTTCATGTTTTGGAAAATAATTCCTTACATGCATGGAGTTTATGAACTCAAATTTTGTTAACTTCATGAGTTTTGGAGAAAAGAGCTTAAAAGGTTTACATACATGAAAGTTGAACTCAATTTTGTCTAAAACCATGAGTTTTGAGCTAAAGGGTTTATAAAGGATCATGTGTTTATGTTTTAGAAAAGTTTTCAAGCTTTAAAGACAAGCCTTGCACGAGTTTACCTTTGAAATTGCATTTGGAAGCTCAAAACTCTGTTTTTGAAAACCCATAATTCCGCAGTCAATGTGAGCTCTCAGCACTTTTGCAAACATAATCACTCCGCTCGAGCGACCAAAGTTGCGCTCGAGTGAACCTTTTGTATCTTGTAAAAAGGCTCGAGCGTGGGAGTTATGGCTCGAGCGTAGATTGAGACCAACCAGTACTTTTTCAGACAAGCCGGTCTGCTCGAGCGACCAATGTTGCGCTTGAGCGACCAGGCCATTTTTAGTGCATTTTGACAAGTTGTTCTACATTTCATTTCCATCCATTTCTGAGCATATGTAGACATGAATTATGAATTATTGAAGAGTCATGAGCTAAGAATCGATGTATGTAAAGTGAATTAGAAAATATGTGTCGAATCCGAGTATATGGACAATATAAACAAGTTATGTGGCATGGAATAAATAAGAAGTTAAGTAAGAGAGCTAAGCCATAACGGCCATGTGAACATGTGTAATGATAAGATATGTTTGTGTTATGTACTTTTGTGTTTGTAGGTCAATGTTCGACGATCGATTGACCGTTTCTGGAAGCCCACTGTGAGTAACATTTCTGTAAAGATATGTTGATATAAATTATGTTTTAATTGTTATTGATTAGCTATGGTTTCTTGAAATGCTATCTTGATTATGTGAGCGAATGTCCTATTTGTGAATCTATTTTGGCATCTACAGATAGTCCCAAGTCATGGGGGACGACATATAAATGCAGGTCCATGACATATATGTGATACGAGGTCTCGTTAGCCACTTCATTGTGGTGATATGTGTTTAATCGGTATCTGGAACCGATTACTTTAGTCAGAAGATGATGTATGATGTGTTCTATGGGATGTACCATTAGTATGTTCAGATATGAGAATGATTATGTTGTGATTTGTCTTATGATTATGAAATGTTCGGAATTCGTTCACTAACTCCTTTACCTTAATGTTATTCACTAGGCTTTAGCTCACTGTGTGTATATATATGTATAGGTGGGCATTCTGGAGATCGAGCCTAAAGGATTTTGTCTGGATCTATGTTCTGTTGTCAGCCAGCCACTGTGCCTCATGTGGAGGTTCCTGAAATGTCACATATTATGAGTTCGGGTTGTTTATTCATATAAGACTTTCTTTGTTTTTGTTGGCTGTATTTAATATGCTATTATGTGTGTGGGTATAATGCAAGACTGACTTTTGGATATGTATATAAAGTTTTAAATATTCTATTTTATATGAGTCTGCACAGCTCATTGGACAACTATATTTATGTATTTGCTTCCGCTAGCCCCTTAATTCTGTTAATCAGTTCAGAGGCCTTTGGTAATCCAAGGATTACTGGTCGGTTATGATGCTAAACCTATAGGGGTGGGTTTGGGTCGTGACAATCTTTCTAACTAGTTTCTGTTTTGGCTTGGAGTACTCGGTGAGTTTTACGCTTTAGCATACTTGTATAAGTGCAATTGCTATGTTGCCATGATTAGCATGCTTGTCATGAGGCTATGTGCTTAAATGCTAAACTGCATGAATGCCTGTGGATGAAGGCTTGTTGTTTGGATTGGAACGATTCAAGGAATGTATGTTTTAAGCCCACTTTGTTAAGTGGCAAATCATGTTTTAAGCCCACTATGTTTGGTGGCAAATCAACAATCTTTAAGCCCACTTGAGGTGGCAAATTCAAACCCTTTTCGCAAACAAACATGAGTTGAATTGTTCCAAGTCTTGCAAACTAGTCTATACTTGCTTGTGCGCATTACATAGTAAAGCTAGTTTAATAATCAAAATAAGAACACATAATGTTTATAAAAATCATATCATGATTAGTAGAGGCCGATCTTTAATCGGCGAGCGGGGGTGCTCAATTCATGACCTTCCCCCCTTGTACCCAAGTTCCCAAGCCGAGGCAACTTTGGTGATAAAGGACACGTGGCCTTCGACACGAGTCAAGGTTTCTTAAATTTTCAAAAATAAAATATTTAGGTGGCGGCTCTGTATCTGGCAAAGCAATCCAATTTTGGCATTATTTGATTTAAAATCGATTTTCCAAAAAGATTTGCCGGATTTGGACTATGTAGTGTTTATCAGTTTCACATTACACTTGTGAGACTAGATTCAGAACCACGAGAGTCCGAACTGTGAGGCCTTTCATTTCAAACCTTTCCGAAAGGCGGGGCGCAGAAAAAGACAAGTCTACAATTGCGGACTACCATCCTTATCTAATCCTTCTCAGAAGGCCTTATGGTCATCATTGAGGCCTTAGCTCTCTACCTCGTCACAGATTCCGAAAAGTCTTCATTCGACTCTTGGCGCGTTGCCTCGAGATCACGAGTTGTGACCTCGATTTGTGTATTGTACGAATACTGTGCGATGAAGGCCTCGGCTATCTCCTCCCAATTTTGCTTAACAAAATCCTCTAACTTCGCATACTAAATAATCGCTATACCAGACATGGTACGGCCAAATAGAGACAGCTTTTGTAATCTAGTCAGGCTTATCGGCTGCAAGATGTACGAAAACAACCGTAGATGAACCGTGGGATCTCTGGAGCCGTCGAATCGATCGATGTGCGACATTTTGAACCGATCTGGCAATGTCACTACAGAGTCGGTATACCCATATTCTATGTCGGGGATAGAGTTAACACCTTGTGCTCTCTTGAATAGCTTCTCCAGTTTATTAACCTTAAGCATAGTCAGGTCCACCTCAAACTCAAATTGAGCCTCAGTTTGATACACAGGTGCTTTGGAGGCTTGTGCTGGGATCGCTCTGTCGGATTGCCCTGATTTTCTTGGACATTAGTAGTATGGACAGTGGCTCCGGGTGCAGGGATACTCGTGGGAGGTGCATGGGATGCAGAGGCCGCTACCGGCTATGGTTGTTGTTGTTGTAACCTGTTTATTACCTCAGCCTGACGGGCTATGACCTCAGCCTGATGGGCAACATCTTGCTGTAGGGTTTCAACTGTTTGCTGAAGATGACATATCAATTCCTCCATACTGACTGGGGGATACTCTGTCATCGGAATAGGCGAGTAATCTCGTGCTGGACTAGAGATAGAAGATTATCCTTGAACCTGACTAGATACAAGTGAATTGAGGGGTGACTGTTGTAAAAACTGGACTGGTGAACTCTACATGACTCTCCTCCGTCTTGTAACTGATGAGAGTGAAGTAAACACCGGTTGTCCTCGAACAAGATCTCCAGCTTTGCAAAGCCTTCTAACTCGGGTCCAGAGTACTTGGGGGATATCCTAACTTTTTGAAGCTATGGTGTTAAACTACCTAGCAAAAAGAAATAAAGCAAAAAAAAAAAAAAACAGTAATAAGAAATTGCACAGCACCCCAGCTAATGATGTTACCAACACAGATGTAATCAAAGTTGTAGGACTGCACTTAACACTGAATTCTGCCCTAAAAACAGATACAAAACTCGCAACTGATGTCCACATTCCTGTACAGTTTCACTGTAAAGCACATACCAGTTAAGTGAGAACCAAAACACCCCTATGAGATGGTAGGGTTACCCTGTCCTAGTTTCGTCAGGAACTAGGGTTCACTATTCAAACAAAGCAGTTTTACGCAATCCTATATTCGGGTAAGCATCCTGTCCTAGTTTGGAACAGTCTCATGACTTTTCGATATGCAACTAGGCTGAATGGTCAAAGAGTACCTCAGCAAGACTACCTAATATACCTCTCACACTTAACACCGAGAAGTGAAAGGAAGATCAAACGGTACAGCGGTAATCCGAATCCAAGGGTTGTGTTCCCATCATGGCAGAGCCCATGACCGGTCAGCCTTTTGGCAAGCTTTTAAGCAAGCCTCCGGCAAACCGTCCAGGAATACTAGATGCAAACACAGTGACTTAAGCGCACCAATACAAATGCAATGCAAAGAAATATATAAGTGTAGATAAAATTTCACATCATGAATTTCTAGTCAAGTTCTCTAATTTTCCCAGCAGAGTTGCCAGAAACTGTAGCTCGACTTTTCGTGCCCCCTTTCAGAAGATGAATAAGCCCTATAGTATCGGACTCCCGCGGTTCTGAATCTGATCTCACAAGTACAATGTGAAATAGATAAATACCAAATCCGACAAATCTTTTAGAAAAACGATTTTGAATCAAATTTCAAAAAATGGACTGTTTTGCCAGATACAGAGTCGCCACCTAAATATTTTTAGGAAATTTAGGAAACTCATGACTTGTGCCAAAGGCCACGTGTCCGTCATCACCAAGATTGTCTCGGCTCGGGAACTTAGGTACAAGAGGGGAAGGTCATGAATTGAGCACCCCTGCTCGCCCGATCAAAAGATCGGCCTCTACTAATCATGATGTGAATCTTATTTACATTATAAGCTCTTGTTCCGATTATTAGGCTAGCATTACTATGTGATACGCACACATACAAGTATAGACTAATTTGCAAAAATTGAAACACTTGATTTCATGTTTGTTTTGAAATATGTACCACTTGAAAAAGTGATCGCATATGAACATTTTGTCACGACCCGCTCCCCGTACCCAAGGGTTAAGTATCGTGATGGCCAGTAACTGAAGTTACCTACGGCCAATTATTGAACAAATAAATAAACGCAAGCGGAAGAAATATTTAAATAAGGGTACCAAAATAATCGTTGGAGCTTCTATTTTTATTACAAAATATATTGACCAAAAAGGCCGATATTTACATAGAGAAATATCATAAAAATGCTGTGTGTGTGTCTATTTCGCAGCCCCGCATCTAAGACATTCCAAAGCTACTTCTGAATTGCATGTTTCCTGAAAATTGGTAAAAAACTATAAGCACATGGCAGAGTGAGAAATATTATACCAAGAGTATAAGGGACACGAAATAACCATGGATAGTTAGTTAGGCCAAAACATTTAGAATAACTGAGTCGGAACAAATAATCTTTTAAGTAGCAAAACTGAGATTATGTAAACAAATCATTTAAGTGACAGAAACTGAAATACAGATTTTATGTAAATATATAGCCATAACCACGGTACAGAGCAGAACAGAACAGAGGTCACAGAAGTGACAGTCAGAACAGAGATACGGATTCAAGAGGTGGCTCGTACGGATTCTAGAGGTGGCTCCCACAATAGTGTAGCACTTAGTTCCGCACAGCACTTTGGTCCACACAATCAGAACAGAGGTACGGATTCAAGAGGTGGCTCGTACGGATTCTAGAGGTGGCTCCCACAATAGTGTAGCACTTAGTTCCGCACAGCACTTTGGTCCGCACAAAACAGAGGTCAGTGGATCCATGACAAACAGAGGACCACAAAGTGGTCAAACAGAGGCCAATGGTTATTTAAGTCCCCCAAGGCGTGGGACTCCCGTGGTGGTACTTACAAAACATAATTCTTTATAAGGTTATAGTCAAATATTCTTTAAAAGTAAAACAGACATATCCATGGGTTTCCTTTTCAGAAATAAAGTTCAGAACTAAAACCACATAACTGAAATCTTTATAAAACATAACTTTTATTAAAAACATAACTTTTATAAAACAGATTTTGGTAAGTCAAAATATAAGTAAAATACATTTTGGTGACTCAAGTTATAATATAACTCACCTTAACTTTAATACCTTACTCTTTCTTTTCACTATCAAAGACTCTTTTAACTTCCATTATTCTTTCCTTCCTCATCTCTTCTTTTCTTTCCTTTCTTTTCTTTTCCTTCATTTCTTCCTTCTTTTCCTCACAGGTGCAACGCCTCCCTATAAATAGGGAGGGACAATCAGTAGTTGGCCAACGCGTGGCCATGAAATCTCTCTCCAGATTCAATTAATAATTACGTAGATTCATTTCTATCTTTAATAGATATTTAAGATAATTACCTTTTGACCCAACATTTTAATATAATTATATAAATAAATTAATTCTTAATTAAATTATACTTTATTATATACCAACATAAAATTATTTATTTATTTTAGTACCACACCCATTATTATTATTATTATTAATATAATCTAATATTATTATTATTTATATTTGACCCCTAAACTTTTAATAATTATATTATTTTACAAAATCACACATAATAATATATAATAAATCATATATTTTTTTAACTGAGATTAAATAATATTAGTATAAATTCTATAGAATAATTAAAAATCTGGGTTGTTACACATTTACTGAAATTATTCCAATTCAAGCAATTAGCCTTTATCTACAGGCATTCAAACTGTTTATCACTTAAGCAATTAGCCTCATGGCAAGCATGCTAGACATGTCAACAATCACACTCATGCGATATGCTAAAGTACAAAAATACTCACCTAGTACTCCGAGGCGAGCAAAAACAAGTAAAAGAGTTAGAAAATATGCATGATCCTAACTAATGCAACATGACTAATGCAACACATGCGATATGCAATTGCTAGGCTCGACTTACTAATATAGCATATGAATCAATTTGATAGCATACGGTCTAAGCACGTATTCAAAGAAGTATTTAAACGACAATGCAAGTTAGAATGATGCGTCGAGCCCAATGCATACAATACAAGTGGATGCAAACATAGATTATGCTAAACAAAGCATGATGCTCTAATCTAACCATTGTAAATAGTTAAATAAAAGGGAGAATGATGTGGGGTTGAAAGACATACACATTATTACAACATTTGTGCCTTCACACAGGAGGGTTCGAATGAACTAACTAGCTAACTAATTGAAGCTAAACTAATTAAGTAGTTATTACAAACCCAAGTGAATAATTTAGCTAAACTACTTAATTAATTGTTACAACAAATTAATTAACTATTCTAGCTAACTAACTGTTACAACAAATCAAAATGAACAAATTATTTACATGAAAACAACATAAAAAGGGTGCTAAGCTAGTTATTCTAATTACTCCGCCTCGGGAAATGAGGAATCCTCATGCATGCACGAACTTTCCACCCAAAAAAGCCACTGTTTCTGCTGTCAAATGCCTCCGTTGCACAGTAGAACGCTTGCACTGATTTCCACCTCAGAACCAACTATGTTATTCTTCAAAAGTACACTGCTAGATTTTGCACTGGTGGCCGGCATGCTAGTAGTGATGGCCTGCCGTCCACTAACGGTGGCCTGCCGGCCACAGAAGGTGGCCAGCAAGTGGCTTGCCAGCCACTGATGACTGGACTTTCCTGCTGCAACAGAGAGCACACAGAGTATGAACAGGGTATTCTCAAGGGTTTGTTTGCACAACTCACCCCTCATTATCATCAAATAGCTCAAAAGAGTAGTAAGTTTGATTCACAAACCACCAATAGATGCAATTTCATTTCATGATGGCTTATGAACCAAGTGTGTAAGTTCAATGAATGTAACAAAACAAGACTCTAAAAACCACCTCCATATCATAAAAGATCAAAGGAAGTAGTTGACAATGAATCTTGAACCGTTTTCATCACTAATGAGTATAAAACGACCCAAGACCCAAGGGTTCAATTAACGTCCGATTGAACCCTAACCAAATTATTATCTTGCACCTTTTTATTCACCAATTTTATTACTCCATTTTAGTTACCTTTCAATTCTTTAATCAATTAAGTCCAAAAGTGAGTTTAAGTCCTCTAATGAAAAGAGGGCTCAAACCAAGTGCTGCTTTGGGTATGAAAGAGACATCATACCATTGGTAATAAACCTCCAAAGGGATTAAACCATTAAACATGACACCTCAATCTCATGCTTTAAACAAGCAACTAGTTTAAACCAACTTTCAAAGCAAAGCAAAGTAAAGCAAAAGCCAAGAAATGATAGAGGTTGCAAAAGTGATTAGGGGTGAAACAAGTATGGAAAGCCATAAACAAATGCTATTAACTCAAATAGGTTGGTGGCTAAAGCCTGAACCACCAAGCCTGTGAGGATAATCACACTATAAGCATGCAATACAAGGCTCAAATGCAATGAATCACTAAAAACATACCTAAAATAGTACTAAATAGTCCTAAAACATGCTAGAATTAACTAGAATAATAAGCTAAAACATAGATCATGCTAGGCTAGTAAGCAAAACACAAGGAGGGGTGGTTAACCCCTCCAATTTTGAACTTCAAAACAACATTTTAACCATTGAAATAACTCTGAAAATTAGTGTTTAAAAGTTCAAAAAAAGATAGTGTAAAGATGGAAAACACAAGGGTAAAAGCCTTGAGAGCAAGGTGTAAAGAAAGGTGAACCACCCCTCAACCCTTATTGGCCTTAAAACCGAAGTTTCAGCCCAAAAATACAGAGTTTATACAGCCCAAAAACAGTAGGAAAAAGAGTGATTAAAGCAAGTAGAGAAGTAAGGCTTTATACATCTTGAAGAGAAGACCAATTTTAGGCAACAAATCAAAGCAAACACACCCTCGAGAGCTCAAACAAGGCTCAAAGGTACCTCAGCTCAAAGATGGAGAAGTTTGATTAAGAGTGTATAGGCAAAAGCTTGCAAAAAGCTAAGAAATTGTAAGAGAGAGAGAGAGAGAGAGGGAGAGAGAGAGAATTTTTGCTCTAAAAATTCCAACCTTGAAAATGAAAAAGGAGGCCTCCTATTTATAGAAAACCATGCAACTCCCTCAGAAATATCAATACATACACGTGTAAGAAAGTACATGTATCTGTGCCAACTGCTGGCACAGCTGACAGAAAAATATCTACAAAAACACACTTGTGGCCGGCAACCAGAAGCAGTGGCCGGCAGGCCACAAGAGGTTGCAGGTTTGAAATCTATGGTGTTGGTCCAAAAATAAGGCAACAGGTGTGTAGGGTTTAAAAGGCTCAAAACTGTGACATTCTGCTGAGGACTTCGAGCACTTAACGAGCATATATACTCATCATTGGGTGTGCAAGCGCTGACATCCAAGTCGCAAGGGCGGTAAAAAATGGGGTGACTACAATTAGCAACTGCGTTTTGAAGTTCAAGAAGGAAAATAAAGATGAGTCATAGGAGGTGTTTGGCATAGATTATTTTGGCCAACTTATAGATTTTAGCTTTAAAAAAATTATTTTAGACTGTTTGGTTAAATTTATTTCAAATAATTTCTGATTTAACAACTTATTTTAACTCAAAAAATCTAACTCTGAGAAACTGTTCACCCCCTACTTTTGATTATCAACTTCTGCCGTGGACATGTTAATGTATGATTATACCTTTAGTTTTTTTTTTTTTTTTTTTATAAAATATAAAAGACCTAAAATGGACCATAGATTATTATTTTTTTAAATGGGAAATGTGTAATATGAGCGAATAACAAAAAATAAAAATTAATTCAATTTATAACGAATAAATGTTAATTCAATTTATAATTAACAATGGGTAAAAATGCATTTACACATCAAAAAATTATTTTACAACTTATTTACCAAACACTATTCAACAATTTAAATCTATAATTAAGCAGCTTCACCAAATATAACAATAACTTATGACTAAAGCTATAATTTTATAATCCGTTAAGTTATAATTTATAATTTGTTTTAACAGCTATACCAAATACCTCCATAATTTAATAAGATTTATTGTAATTTATCCTACAATAAATTATAAGCAACTGATTTAAGTTACACCAAACAGCCTCCATGATAAGAGAATTTGGGACTTACATGGTAAATTTGGAGAAAGATTTTAGGAGTCTTAATTTAATTTTATTTTTTTGTTGTTATTTGGGTAATTAAAATTTGGAAAAGAAAAATCAGCAAATTTTAAGCAATCTTAACAACTTAGGTCACGTTGGTTTGGTTTTATAGGATGGAGGAGATTAAAAATATGGTGGAATTAACTGAGAAAATTATTAATATAGTGGTATTAGGTTAGAGATATAGGATAAAAAGTGTTTATTTGTACACCACCAGATTAGTAATACTATATATAATATTAATATATAAAATTAATATTTTTTTAAGTTTTAGTATTTTTTCCCTCACTCAATTTATAATCTCAAGCCTTCCATGGCTTTGTTAGTCGTACTACATGGGGGGTTATTAGTACAAGGGAATAATTAATCATCTCACTCATGTTCTCAACAAAACACTCTTTAAGTGAATCTCACAGGCTATTAATTCAATCATCTTTCTCAAATAGTCAAACAAACCTAACCTTAGGATAATTTCATAATTGCACATTCCATTTCAATTTTTTTCAAGTGATTGTACTTATACCACTACTTTACCTCTTTACACCCTCCATATGAGATTTTTCCCCCTTCGATTTTACATATGTGTGAAATTACCTTTAAGGACAAAATACTAAAATTAAATATATTTTATTATCTCTTTACACCTCTTAGTCTTCAATGCCTACTCCTCTTCTTCCTTTCTTATTTTTTCTTCTCTCTTACACATCTATTTTCAAAAAGTGAGAATCATAGTGTTTTGATCATAAAAGAAAGCAATGAATGAAGAAACATTGGTGAGGAACCATGAAAAAAGTGAAATATTGAGTTTTATTATTATTATTTATTTGGTAGGTTTTTGTTTCATTTTTCTGGACTGTTCTTCGACTTTTGTTCGGTATTTCGAAATCGAACAAAATAAAATAGTCCAACATTACATTGCCGAACAAAAAATATATGTCTGGTAACCAATTGCCGAATAAAAGACACATTTCCGGTAATCCAAGGCCGAATGTTTTTAATTTGTCCAGCTACTCATTACCATGTATTTCTAGTTTTATTTTTTATATTATTTATTTTTTGATTGAAAGGATTATGATTATGCTTGTACTCATTGTAACAATGTAAGTACTGTATTATTAGTGGACTCCAGTCATGAATTCATTACAGACAAAATTTGTTAAGTTTTTTTATGAATACGATTTTTTTCTTATTTTTAATTTGTATTGAGTTTTATTAATAATTTGACATATAAATGTATTTATTATTTTTAGATTTTTAGTAGTAGTCAAGTATTAATTAAATGGGTTTCTGACGTTGGGAAGAATACTAGATTTGACATTGTTATAAAGACATCAGATGTCAAACAATTGGATTTGTTTTCATCACCCATATGCTAGTGGATGGGAGAAAACTTATACTACTTGTATTTATCAATTCCGTACGCTTGTCGATCCTGATGTAGTAACTACCGAAACCATCGATATAGACGAATTGTGATAACATGTTTGATTGATAGATGCAAAACAATGACAGATTTTATGGATGTTTGTACACTTGATATTTTTATGGATACTTTTTATATGTGGTTTTATGGATGCGTATTTGATTTATGGATTTTTTTTATATGCTTGAGGGAAAAAGTAAATATTTCAACATATAGCGATAAGTGGCTAGACAAATCTATTATAATTTGACAACATGACACTAGAGTAATCTAATTTATATAGCAATGTATCACCGAATAGACACTTCACAAGTGATATCGAATTAATTTATTGTTATCATCCAATCGAACGGCAACATATTGCTGGGAAAAAAAAAGTTTGTTTGGTAACATGACATTGGATTAATTCAAATTTATTAGCATTGTATTAGCGAACAGGCCTGACACAAATTAAAAATCATTTTTTGGAGAAAAAAAAATGGCTCTGTAAATATATAGTAACAAAACATTGGAGAAATCTATTTTTTCCGGCAACATAACACCTGAGGAATGTAAATTGTTTAGCACTGTGTGACCGAACAGGAACTTCATTGTGGGCTCCACTCAGTATCTCCCTGCATCTTTCTCTTTCCCTTTGTTGCGTCTTTCTCTGTTCTCTTATTTTCCCTTAAAAAACTATTAGTGTAAACAGATGAAAGAGTTTTGAAGAGTCTTACTTTAGGGTTAATTTTGGTAATATAATAAGGCCTCATTTGGAAATAGGTTATTTTAGTAACTTTTTTATTTTTTTAGCTAAAATATGAGGTATAAAATTAGTATGTTCGGAATGACTTTTTGTAGAGAGAAAAAAGAATCATTAACTTTTTGATATATATTGTTGATTTTTTAATTTTTTGAGTGACTTTTAAATTTTTAAATTAAAATATTAAGTTGTCAAACGAAGTCTAAAGTGTAATAAAAATCATATTTTGCTTTCGCCAATCACAAAACAGCAACAGAAGTGTATGTAACGTACTTGCTGAATAATACTTCGTTGCTCGAAAACGGTGGCTCGAAATTGGCCTGAATATACAAAACGACTTCGTTGCTCGAAAATGGTGGCTCGAAATTGGCCTGAATATACAAAACGACGTCGTTTTGTATTTTTATTTTTTTTTTCTTTTCTTTTTCTTGGTTTCAAATACAAACAGACAGATGGAAGAGAAGAGAAGAGAAGAGAAGATGCGAGAAAGAGAGAGAGAAGAGAGAAGAGAAGAGGAAGAGAGAAGAGGGGATGGCGGTGATGGCGGAGGAGGAAGAAAAGGAAGATCGACGGTGATGCCGGTGGGTATCGCCGATCGCCTCCTCTATTTTCTCTATTTTTTTTTCCCCCCATTTCTAGTAGATCTGGATTTGGATCTTATTGTTGATGATGATGATGTGTTGATGAAGATGTTGTTGTTGATGATGATGATGATATTGATTCTCTCTCTCTCTCTCTGTTGATGTTTGTTGAAGATGATGATGTATTGATTCTCTCTCTTTCTTGTCTCCTCTTCTTATTCTTATTCTTCTTCTTTGTTGCTGCTTCTTTCTTCACCTTCATCTTCATCTTCAGTAAAACGGGAAAGGAAAATAAAAAATAAAAAAAAATCTACAACAACGTCGTTTTAGATTCGGGCCATTCGGGCAACCCATTTTTCGAGCTATCAACCGGCGGGGAGCTTCTATATACACACACCCTTTCCTCTCTATACAAATCCTTCTCAATACACACACTAAAAAAATAAATCCTAATATATTTGACTCACTACACACACCTATCATTCCATATATACCCCTAAATGTAAATCATACACACACACACACCCCCTCTCACACACACACCCGTCTGTCACCCCTCTCACACACACACCCAGCTGAGAACCCCTCTCACACACATCCATCTCTCACACTCTCCACCGTTCCTCCCCAAAGCTTCATCCATCCATCTGTGTCATTGAAGTATTGGCATTGAAGGGCATTGAAATCTTCACATTTTAGGTTAGTTTACACAGATTAGAATCTTCTCATTCCTATTTTATTTGTAATGTAGGGTTAATTTTTACCATTTTCGAAATTTTCCGTCCACTATTGTAAGTGGTTGCTGTGTTTCCTCATTCGGAACTGGTTATCCGAATTTTTTATTTTTGTTCGGCAATCTAGTTCCGAATTTTCTGCTTCTATTCGGCACTATAGTTCCGAAAATATTTACTTGGTTCAGATTTCAACTTCCGAAAATAATGTTTTTTTTCGGTTTTCAACTTCCGAATGGTAGCTTTAATTTCGGACAACAACTTCCGAACAGAATAGGTATTTTCGGTTCTGAACTTCCGAACAGGTTTTTTTTTTTTTTTCCTTCTTAATTAAAACACTTAATTATAACACTCATTATAATTTAAAACACTTATTATTTACACACACACTCTCATTAATTTTACACACACTCTCATTATAATTTAAAACACTCATTATTTACACACACACTCTCATTAATTTTACACACACACTCTCATTAATTTTACACACACACTCATTACACATACACTTATAATTTAAAACACTCTCATTAATTTTGCACACACTCTCTTTATTTACACACACTCTGTTTATTTACACACACACTTAGTATTTTTTGCAGATAATATGGATTCTGAATATCAACAACGTGTCCCACCTACTGCTTCAAATAGACGACGTCGTCAATTGGATGTAGACCATGAACGGGGACGAGGGCGTGGGCGAGGACGAGGTCAAGGTCGTGGTCGAGGTCGTGATCCAGTTGAGGTAGAATATGATATTCCCAGTGCCAGTCAAAGTGGGGGCCGAAGCCAAAGACGAGTTGAAGGTTATGATATGCCTGACATTGCTATGGAGGATACCTCTTTACCTGATTCTCCTCCTGTCCAGGAAGAGTACCTTACTCATGCTTTTCCAGGTGGACCGACTGATCCGTCAATATTGCGGAGTTTCAATAGTCATGTGGCTGCAGCTATTTGGCACGGGGAGGTAAACATTCCTCAGTAAAACTGAAATTCATTTGTATATGAGTTTTTTTTTTTTTTTTTTTTTGTGTGTTGTATGGTAGTTTGTAATGAGATATCATTTGTGTTGTAGGAACGAGGGCCCCTAAAGTGTCATAATCACTCTTCCAGGATCCTTGCATGGCCATGGTGGTTAGTAGAGAACAACACCAGATTCAAAGCCATTATTGAGCAGTCTGGACTGTCACAGTTAGCTCGTTGCACTTATTGGTTCGTCAACAAGCTTCTAATCTCCAGTTTTGTTGAGATATGGCAACCTGAGACGAACACATTTCACATGACAGTTGGTGAGATGACCTTGACCCTGGATGATGTTGGCACTATTCTTGGCCTTCCCATTGTAGGCAAATCAGTCAGCATACCAGATGTGACAGATCATCATGGAGTTACATTACTCGTTTATTGACGCTGGTGGTTATATGACTCTTTTGGAGGTGTGACAGATCATCATGGTGGTTATATGACTCTTTTGGAGGCGTGGATTTATGAGCACTTCCGAGCATTCCGACCTCATCAGAACATGGGCTACAATGAAGACATGCCACACGTGTACCATTGGGCATCTAGGAGAGAGGCGGGCTCCTCCATTGACCATTTGAAATCTTTTCGAGCCCAGCTTGACAGTTTAGTAGCTACTGATGTAAGTTTACTCATCCAGCGATAATTTGAACACTTCCATTTATCTTACCCTTGATGTACTTTAATGCAAAAAACTTTTACGTTTACAGGTTATTTGGGATCCATACCACAACTGCAGAGACCGCATCCATGTAACCTAGTTACGTTCTACTACATGGATGCTTAAAGTGCTTAGACGTTGTCGAACCCTATCATCCAGATAGAGTTTTGAGACAGTTTGGCAGGGTTCAAACCATCCCAGATGCACCGCTAGCTCCTAGTCGTGGTGCGTGAAGCAACATATCTGCACGATATACAGTCATGTACAGATACTTGGATAGGATCTGGGAGGCTTGGGATAACCACGTGTTATCTGAGCAACGGAGGAGCACACCAGTTCGTCAGCCTTGGCAATGTGTACCGGGTTACATGGATTGGTATAAGAATATCACGCACCTATATGTGGAGCGCACTGATGAACCGCGTGTCCATGACCATCAGGATTTCAGCGAACATGCGGATGTAATCTATTATCCTCTCTTATGCATATGTAACTTACTTTTTTTTTTCTTCTCATATGTTCCCTAAAATGTGATATTCTTTTCAAATGCAGCGTATTGCACATGCACTGCAGATTTCACATCCTATTATTGACGTTGGTTATCAGGAGGGGATTCGCCATCCTTATCGACTTTACCAGGCTATCGAGAGTATGACACATGTTCTTGAAGGTCAGCACATTGACGAAGCTGGACCTAGTTCTGCTGGAGGTCGCTTTCCATCTTCGACATTGACATACAGTCGTAGGCCTAGGCGTAGGCATGCAGCTGATTCGTGACATGTTATTTGCGTGTTGATGAATTTGTTTTGGTGATTTTTGTAAGATGATATTGTTGTAATGGTAACAGTGGTTAACATTTTTCTTATTACAATGGAATGGCAACAATGGTATTGTAATGACATTTTATTTTTAGAATGGAATGGTAACGGTGGTCGTTGATTTTGTAAGTGATATTTTCTTATTATCAAACATTTACATTTGGTGAGCAATTCGAAACATAAAATCCATGTGAATTGACATTACAAATTTTTAAACATTTACTAATATTACAAATTTTTAAACATTTTTAAACATGTGAATTGACATTACAAATTTTTAAACATTTACTAATATTAAACATGTTAATGGCTATTTGAAACTGCAAATTTAGTCTGAAAGTTACACATTTGGAAGATAAAATGAAAAAAAAAAAAATGTGCCTTCATTCGGAAGTAACAGGCCGAAATTAGTGCTACTGTTCAACTGTTGGTGTCCGAAGTTTTTCATTTCATTCGGCAGTTGATTGCCAAAAATTTTAATTTCATTCGGAAGTTGATTTCCGAAAATTTTAATTTCATTCGGAAGTTGATTTCCGAAACTTTTTACATCACTCGGAGGATAACTTCCGAAATTAAGTTTAATTTTTGATTTTCAACTATCGAAAAATTTCATATAATTCGTCCTTGGTTTTCCGAATGACGCTGGAAAATCAAAATGGAGCAAAACTCATTCTTCCTTGGGATTTAGTGTGTAAACTAATGAAAAATGGAATGAAGAATGAGGAAGGAAGAATGAGGAAGACAGCTTGTGGAAGGAGTGTGGAGCTTGTGCAAGGAGTGTACACTAATGAAGAATGGAGTAACTTTGGAGCTCTGGTATGGAGTAACGTGTGTGTGTGGATCATTTAGCAAAATGAGGAAGCAGAGGCTTTGCAACGTGTGTGTGTGTATTGAGAGGATGTGTGTTTATTTGAATTGTGTGGATGTCTATAATGGTAATTTTATTTAAGGACAAAATTATAATAAAAATAAAATTTATTAAGTGTGTGCAAAGAGTGAAATTGGTGTGTGCAAATAGAGGCTCCCCAACCGGCGTTGGTACTTGCTGACCAATCAGTATACACGTGTGACTTCAACTTTTAACTCAGTGACGTAATCATCGGTCACCCAAACAAACAGTACCCCGCGAGTATCTTTAATGTTTCCCCGCAAGTTACACTACACTGTAGGCGCAACTTAGAACAGTCCGGCGCACACAATCCCGCGAGCTCTAAACCGCCTTTTTTCTTTAGGTTTCGAAATCCATACCCACCAAAATCGAACCTCTCATTCCTCTCTGTTTTGTCTTCGAAGATCGATCAAAACCCTAACCCTAGGCGAAAATTATCGTCGTCTTCAGGTTAGCAACTAGCTATTACGAATTTCAAATTTTCGTTTTGGGTCTGTAATTGCAGGTAGTTTTTGTTTGTTGGGTTTGCCTGTAAATGTATGAATTATGGGTTTTGTAGTTCAGATATGAAATGATTAAAGAATTATTACGATTTGGGGTCAGTATGAGGGACATCAAGCATTTGCCTGAGGCTGTTCGCAGCTCGGTTCGTTCTGGCATTGTCTTGTTCAACTTGACCAGAGTCGTGGAAGAGCTGATTTTCAACAGTCTTGATGCTCGTGCAACCAAGGTAAAATTTTGAAATGTATATATATATATATATAGAAATCGTGGTGCATGCGCATATGATCGTTTTATTTCAGAAAAATAAGATTGTAAAATGTATGAATTTAAAATCTGAAAACTGAAATGAATTTGGAAAAATCAGAAGTTCCAAAAAAACAACTGAATTTAGGGTATAAATGGCCATGTAACTGCTGTAGGGATATTTTGGGAAAACCCAAAAAATGAGACATCAATACCAACTCACGCCTTCCCTTTATGATAGTATAGATAGATGTAGGTAGATAGACATAGAAGATAGATAGATAGATATAGATAGCAGAAGAAGATAGATTATATCTGTGTGCATATGTAAATCATGATTTAGCTACAATTTTGTTTGATAACTCAAACGTCTTGATCTTTTATCCCTTGTAGAGGAATAAGATTTCTGCGGCGGACGTATATTTTATTAATGGCAAAATATTCGACACCTACCTGGACAATTGGTAGACTCTTTGATGACAAAATATGCCTAGAATAAGCAGTTTATGTTAACCTGTGTAGTGATCAAGTTGATTTTTACCCTGTGCTAGGATTGCCCATCCTTAGAGCTAATAGGTTGAATTCAGGAGAGTTATACTTATTAAGGAAAGATAGGAGTGGGGTACCTCTTTGGAACATGGATCAATGTGAAACCGAAATAATTTCTACTTCGTACTTTTGATGCCATGTGTTGCTTTAATGTCTATTGAAGTATTCACTTTGAAACCCTTTCAATAGAATTTCTTTTTTCAAAGGGTCTGGTTTTATACTGTTATAAATAAGGACAACTGATGTAATCAAAGGATGTAGGCTATATAAAAGAATCATGTGACCTGTGAACCTAACCAACCCAATGTCTGGTTCCAACCATGGGGTTGTGTTGGGTTCATTTGATCATGGGAGAGGCTCGGCTTGGTTCTGGGTTCATTCCTTGAGTAACCTGAACAAAACCAAGATCCGCCCCTGTATGTATTTTGTTAAAAGACTTGTATGATGTACAAATGTACATGTGATATTTTCAAGTTATTAGTAAAAAATGTTATCATCACATATAAGAGAATTATTGTAAAAATAGAATTTACAAATTACAATGGACATCTATCAAGCCTTATAAAATATTTACTTATAGCTTGAATTGTGGGTTACGCCGAACGACACCAAGGTTTCTTGGTTTGGTTTAATTAAGTTCCATTTGTTGGTTTAATTAAGTTCCATTTGTTTTTTGACATCCATTTGTTGTTTGGTTTAATTAAACAATTGTATAGATGAAAAAAGGGGTAATTACATTTCACTCTCATGTGGTTATGCCAAAAAACATAGCGCCCCTTGAAGTTTTAATTTGTGATATTAATTCCCCCTAGGTCAATACCAAATTGAAAAAAATGACTATTTCCATCTAAATTAACAGTACCAAGGCGTGACGTGTCAAATATTGTTTTAATTTTAAATTGAATTATTCAAATTTTGAAATGATATTTATGCCTTCTTTCTCCCAATTATTCCTTTGTTTAACCTTAAACATGCCATTCTTTAAGCTTCAATTCTGCCATTCTGAAGGGTTCAAAGCTGCATATTGGCTAGGGGTGAGGAGGGAGAACATGGTTGGGGGGAATAGGGCAATGATTGGCTTGGGGTGGGGGGGAGGGGAAGGGGTTAACGACTAGCTTAAGGTGTAGGAGGGAGTAAGGGGGCAATAATTGGTTTATGGTGGGATGAGGAAAGAAGGTGGTGGATAGAGATGAAGCATGCAGTGGATTAGGTTGGCTTAGGGAGGAGGGTGGTAGGGGACATGGCTAGCTGATTGGCCCTAGTGCAGAAGGATGATGATGGTGGGGGAGAGGATAGTTGACTATGTTGTCATGGGAGGAAGGAGGACAATGGTGGAGGAATGGTAATTGACTAAGTTGGGATGGAAGGAGGACAGTGGTGGGTGAGGGGGAAGCCAACTGGTTGGGGTTGTAAGGAGGGAGAACAGGTGGAGAAGTTGGGAAAGGAGGCAATTGATTGGTTGGGAATAGGAAGGAGGTAGATCAAAGGTTGGGGAAAAGGGGAAGGGGCAACCAACTTATTTTGGTGGGGAGCAGGGAGATTGGGGGTGGGTGGAAAGGGAAGAGGTCAAGCGATGTGGTGGTGGTGGTGATGGGTGTAAACTACAAACTGAGTTGGCTTGGGTATAGAGCTGCTGTCAATGTTGTTAGTGGCAATGTCAAAGGTTCACTGGTAGATGACGATGGGACACCTTTGATGCTAGAATGATAGATGATGAAGTCGTTGTAAGAAGAATCAAAGGATAAGGTAAGGTGGAGGAGGGAGAATGGGGGTTGGGAGAATGGGGAAGGGGGAATGAGGTAGCCTATGTGGTTGTGGTGATTTTGGGTGGTGGTGATGAGTGGTGATAGTGGTTTTGGGTGGAGGTGATTGGTAGTGGTGGATGGTAATTGTGATTTTGGTGGTCGTGGAGGGTGTTAGTGATGCCAATGGATGGTGATGGTGGTGAGATGAGACAAAGAAAGATAAAGAGAGGATATAAGCAAAAGAGAAGAAATAAGAGGGTTATTTTTGTCTTTTTAACTATTCTATCAACCATTCATTTTTTCAATATGGTATTGAACCTAGGAGGGTTGTGTCACAAATTAAACTTGGAGGGGGCACCCTGTTTTTTGACCATTATCCAAACATAAAATAAATTGATTTTGGTATATGTTATACAATAGTTCTTATATAAGGACGTGATTACATTGTCTAATTGTAAGCGATATAAGTACAAATCCCATCAACCATAAAAGTATTTAAAAATCATAATATATTATCCTTTGATATTCAAAAATGGACCTAAAAACCCTAAATAGCATAGAATAAGAAGAAAAAATAAGTTGAAACCTTTTATTTTAAAACCTAAAACATTTTAAAATTGTTTATACTTATTGTTAAAAGAAAGTTAAAAAAAAAAAAGTTGTGGAATCGTTGTGTCCAATTGGCTTGTCTCATACCATATTAAACCATGTTTATTTTACCAAATTAGCAATAGATAATTCATGGGTGCAAGTTACTTTAGCCTTAATCATCTAGATGTATTTTGACATTTTTCATATTGGATCCTATTAAACCCTGTGATCACTAAAATAACAACAAATCATGATTAGATATTGATTATTTTTGTACTAAACACTTTGAGAAGTTGTATTATGACATATTTACAAGAAAAAGAAAAAGAAAGAGGAAAATGAGGTTGCCATTTGTTGGGCCTGATAGTTTTAAGAATCACATGAATTGAATTGTGAATGGTCATATTTTGATAACAAAGGTTTTCGGTTTGGTTTTGGGTCCTGAAAATGATAATTGATTAGGTTGGTTCAGTTTTGGATTTGGCACTAACTCGGACCAAATCGACCCATGCACACCCCTAACAAGAATTGTGTATCCCTTTAGTTGAAATTAGACTGTTGCTAAACCACTACGTAAGTTTTACCATTATATAGATGGTGTTTGGGAAGTGAGTTTTTATGTAGATTTTATTAGATGTAGATTTTTATGAGAAAAAATTTTTGGTATTTGGGAAGATAGTTGGGTTTTTATGTGGTTAGATGTGATGTTTGTGAGAGAAAAAGTGAAATGATTATGGGGTTGGATGTGATATTTTGTTTGGATGTGTTTTTTTTGATTTTGCAAAACTTTTGTCTTTTAGTGGAAAAAATGAGAAAAAAATTTGGGAACTTACTTCCCAAACACCACCATAGTTGTTCTATGCATGATTTTTACATTTGGTTTTTTTTTTTTTTTTTTTTCACTGAGGACTGATTTGTTCTTTCAGGTATCTGTTGCAGTTGGTGTTGGGACCCACTACATTAAAGTAGTGGACAATGGTTAGTTGTATTTTCCCCCTTCTCAATAGTTAACTCACATTGCACCCTGAGCTCTCTAGTTTATTTTTTGCATTTTATGTCTGTTTACTTGCAGGATGTGATATTACTCGGGATGGGTTGGTATCTTATTTACAAGTGTCTTTAGAGTATAAATAAAAGACAAAATTTTAAAAATACAAGACATTTTTATTTATTTTTAATATATTTTTTAATATTTTATATATTTTTAGAGCAATTTTTACACAATTCTAACATTAAATTATACCCATGAACACTTGTTAGTATTGGCCTTTTTTCTTTATATGATAGTTGCACACATAATTAAAATACAAAAATGCACAAAAAGTATAATTTGTTGTAGAAATTTATCTTGAAAATTATGTGAATTATAGTTAAAATAAATTCAAACCACACAATGCAATATTTATATACTTTTTTGTGTTTTAATTTTGTGTATTGTTATTTATTACTTGGACAATCCACCCATCTGAAATTAATCATTACAATTTTATCCATTCCTGAAATTTCAATGGAGGAATTAAGGTACAATGATGATTTAAAAAACTATTTACATATACATGAAAAAGTTTTAAATTTTAATTATTAATTATTATTTTATTTTTTTGTAATCAAACTGAGTAATAATTTTTTCAATTTCAATTATTCCATCATATTTCACTTGTCAAACCCTAACCCTAACTTCACTCACTACCACCATCTTCACCCATCCTCTCCCCTCCCCTGCACATCCCTGCTTTGGTGGCTGCCCTCCAAGTCTTTCCCAACTTCGATTGTCACCCTCAATCCACCCTTAAAAAGAGGACTCGCTTGATTAAATTATCAGATATTGAGAGCATATAAGATTATTCATAAGATTTATTACTAAACAAGCTCTAATAAGAGGACTTTCCACTAACTAATTCAAAAAGAAAAAAAATAATTACATTTTAATAAGAGTAAAAATAACAAAAAACAAAATACAATTTTTCTTACAATTTGCATAAGCACCATTCCCCACCCCTGCTTGGTCTCTCATTTCCGTATACATAGCCTTCCTTCCCTTAAATCTAAGGAAAGTATTCCACGTAGACCTACTAACCCCAGACCCAGCTGCCTGATACGTATGCAAATTCACCCTAACACGCCTAAGAACCTTAAACCTAGACACAACATCAGCATTAACAAAATCATTTAAATTACAACTGGTATCCGAATCAGAAGCCCTAGAAGTAAATACAGTAGAATATGCAGGAGAAGTTGACCCAACAGGAGCTCTATCAAGTACAACAATAACATCCACCAGCACCGTATCCCCCTTGTTCTCAGGATTAGCAAGTATATGCACGCTTCCATGAATATTAAGACTCCACGTCTTAAACACATGAGCATGCCTCTCGTCTTTGGCCTGGCCCAATTGTGGCATCAACAAGTAATTGGACCACTCCTTATTATAACCCATCCCCTTGAAATTGTTATCCTCATCATGAATACCCTTGTCAATAAGAGGAGGATATTTCCCTCTCTTACCGCGTACAATAGGCCTTCTAAACGCGTACAGGGGCCTCCTAACAGCACCCCTATATCTTTGAGAACGTCGGTACACCTGCGTAGGAGTAACTGGGCCCAACTTCCTCTTTCTGCTGTAGTCCATGCCCAGCCTCCTTCAGAGCCTTGAATATCCTATCAGCCTCACTCTGCAACTGATTCACCCAACACAGCAACTTCGTTCCTCCGTTGGTCTTATCCTCCAAACAATTAAGAGTAATTGTTCGAACCAGCTGTGATGTAAGTATTTTTTTGCCTTCAATCTGGACAATTATATCCAGTTCCATTGAAAGATGAAGGCCCAATGATAAACAAATAACCAAAACATCATATTATAGGCCCAAAGTCTTCCTCACCAAGTCAAGCCCAAAATTAATAAGACTTCAGGCCCAATTCTAATTGGTCCGTGTAAAACACAATCATTACGACAAGGACAACTGGTCCCCCCCTTTCTCTTTTGTCCCCCACACACTCGCTTGAATTTCAAATTCACAATCTTCTCCTTCCTGCCCATTCCGACAACACGCCGCATTATGCGGAGGGTGGGACCCACTGGCACTGAGCCGTTGGCAATCCGGTAATATTAGAACGGATTGCCAACACGTGTCATGATCTCCTCAATCAGAGCCTCACTATAAATGAGACACCAAGTCACCAATTCATTTACCAAGTTTTGAGAGACCTCATCCGGAGACACCCTCTTTAATTACACTTATACCCTTTCTCTCTCTACAAAATGCCTCGCACCCCTGGGCAATTTAGGGTTTATGCTAAGAACTTCTTTCTTACATACCCTAGATGCTCTCTCTCTAAAGAAGAAGCCCTTGCAGCCATACTTTCATTTCAATACCCAACCAATATCAAATACGTACGTATTTGCAGAGAATTGCATAGCAATGGGGAGCCTCATCTCCACATGCTTATCCAATTAGAGGGCAAATTCAACTGCCGCAATCCACGATTCTTCGATATTCAGTCCCCCTCTCAGTCAATACAGTTCCACCCCAACATCGTCGGAGCTAAATCGTCCTCCGATGTCAAGTCCTACATTGAGAAGGACGGTGATATCATTGAACACGGAGAATTCCAGATCGACCCTCGATCTGCTAGAGGAGGCCAAAGCTCAATTAATGAGGCATACGCGGCAGCATTAAATACTGGTAATAAATTAGCTGCACTTCAAGTAATTAGAGAATTAGACCCAAAAACCTTTGTAACCCAATTTCATAATTTAAATTCTAATTTAGAAAGGATTTTTGAACCACCCCCTCAAATTTTTATTTCAAAATATAACCCTAATTCCTTTAGGGTTACAGATAACATGGAACAATGGTTAGGGGAGAGTGGTATTTTAGATGAGAGTCCCGCTGCGCGGCCATTGTCAATCATAATAGAAGGTCCGTCTAGGATTGGTAAAACACAGTGGGCTCGAAGTCTCGGCCCACATAATTATTTAGCAGGCCATTTGGACTTCAGCCCAAAGGCCTATTCAAATGAGGTTAAATATAACATCATTGATGATGTGGCCCCAACCTATTTGAAAATGAAGCATTGGAAAGAATTAATAGGGGCCCAATCCGATTGGCAAACCAATTGTAAATATGGTAGGCCCAGAACAATAACGGGAGGAATTCCAGCAATCGTGCTCTGCAATCCTGGTGAAGGAGCCAGTTATAATGAATTTCTGGACAAGCCAGAAAATCAAGGCCTTAAAAACTGGACCCTTGCTAACTGCTACATCGAAGTACTAGATGGGCATCCCCTCTTCACCACCCAACACAATCAAACACCTCCATCGCAAGGCCAAACAGAAACAAATCCGCAGGAGGAGATCTGATTTTCCTTGTGGCTGCTCAGTCTTCATTTCAATTGACTGCAGGGGGCATGGATTCACGCACAGAGGAACCAATCTCTGCACGTCAAGCGAGACTTGGCGTCTATACCTGGAGCATCCAGAATCCCCTATTTTTCAAGGTTGTAGAACACATCCAGCAACCATTCAACAGCCTCCACGACATCATCACAGTCCAAATCCAGTTCAACCACAACTTGAGGAAGGAACTGGGTCTACACATTTGCTTTTCGTTTTTCCTGCTTTATAACTGCTTTATAAAGGTTTAAATATTGATTATATGGTGAATAAATTTGCTTGTAACTGCTTTATATGGTGAATGTGATCCATTATATAAGGTTTAAATATTGAAAAGGTGGCTGAATTGGATCCAATTATGGTACAAAAATTAATGGTTTTAAGTATTATATTGAATATTTATTTTTGAGATAAATATAATCATATTAAGTTGTGAGTAGAATGAACTCTCGTATTAAATAAAGTTAGATCTAATAATGAGGTGAAAAATTTATTTTTATTTTTTGTTTCTGATTTGCTCATATCAATTAATGACTATATTCATTTCTTTACTTATATTAACAGTGGAGAATGATAT
This sequence comes from Camellia japonica, assembly GCA_030407325.1. Taxonomy (NCBI): domain Eukaryota; kingdom Viridiplantae; phylum Streptophyta; class Magnoliopsida; order Ericales; family Theaceae; genus Camellia; species Camellia japonica. Next base: position 31,582 of record JAPPVO010008002.1, read on the forward strand.
TTGAGTATAATATTCAAGAAAGTCTCTTATTTCTTGCAATGGTGTAGGACCGTATTTAACTTTGTCCAAGTTGTTTTGTCATATTCAACGGTCTAATTATATCTTAAACTTATACGTAGCAAAAATTATTGACTAATGTTATATGCATCAATGTATCAATTGATGATGTGACCTAATTTAATGTTTTTGATATTTGTAATTGTATAATGAGTGTGGTCAATAATAATATTATAACTAGTATTGATGTATACTAATTAGTACACTAACTGGTGTATGTAGCACCACTTAAAATTATTAAGTAGGTCTAGAATATTATATGGATATGTGTCCGATTGATAGTATTTTGTGATATATATATATATATAATTTTCTAATTATGTAATTACATAATTCCTTGATATTAGGCGATCACACAAATAATATGATGTTACAAAAAAATAAAATAATTGCAAATATAATGCACAAAATTAAATAATCTTTCCAACAACACAAAATATTAAAATAAGTAAATAAATTTTAATGGGTTATGAATTACAAATTTTACATGGGTGTACAACCAAACTTGTAATGGTTGTCCCAAGTCATAAAAAAAATTTATATATAAAAAAAAAACCCTGAAGATATACGAAAATGTTACACTGATTATATCTTTCTAAGTTGATATTGAGCTTCAACTTTATTGCTTCACAAGACCAAGAGCTGTCAACACCCGTTATACAAAATACCACCTCGTTACCAGCAGCACCACCAAGAAAGGTTGGCGGGGTACGATCCTGCCAGCAAAATGCACTGAATCATGGGCAGATGCCTTTGCTCTGGCCGGGGATGTAAGTGCAGGGATTAGGTCCAGTTGGTGGCACAGGGCCTCTAAGGATGGACTGGAGCAGTACCGAAACTTGGCTCTCTACCCATTTTCCTTCATTGAGAGGTCTCATGGCATTTGCAAATGGTAAACTTGTTAAAGTGAACAACATGAAGACAACGAATATAAGCATTGTCATGAATAGACTCCTAGTGAAAACCATCTTTTTAAGAACTTAGAAGTTGTTTTTGCTGTTGTGTGAGAAAAAAAAAAAGTGAGAGCTAGAGAGGGATGGTTGTAAGAATTGTTTGGGAGATGGGATAAATATGTGTTGCATGCATGCATATATATATATATACACACATATGACTTGGAGTGGAGGGACGTTTTTGTGGTTTGACTTTTTGGGGCATGGTTTTTGAATCACTTTGGTCCATATTCTACAATCAAACACACGGAAACTTGAATCCCCCAAAAGCTTTTATTTGTGTTTTAACGAGTCATATGAGGTTGAATAGTTTCAAAGTTTAATGTTTGTATTAGCAATGAGAAATCATAACATGGGGTCATCTTTTGTATGCTAAATATTTAATAAAAATGAGTTAATAAGATTATTATTTTATATGATTGATTTAGAACATCATATAAATAATATTCCTTAAATACTTCGGCATTACTTTAAGTAGAATTCAAGAATTAAAAAGATTAAATAAAAAAAATGGAATTGGATTGTTGGGCTAAGGGGGATCCAAATCCCCATTTCAGTGCTGACTTAGTGCCCTATAGAGATCATTTTGGTGGTCGAAGACGGAACATGACATTATTTATAATCCTAATCAATAATAATTGTTCAATTCAGTTAAAATAGAACTAAAGTTGTTATATATATTTTTATTTTTTAGAAAGACAAGATTCGGTCACGTTGAATTTCTAGCTGCACTTTTGTTGATTTGGTGCAGATTATTTTTACAATTTAATTGTATAATTCAAAAGTATCTCTCCTTAATTTTACAATAATTAGCTTCTTTTTATCTCAATTTATTTACATAAAGTAAAAATTACACTCAAGCACTCTAATACAAACTCTCAGAATAAATATAGAAATTATAATTACCCTTAAAAGTTACACCAAACCTGACTAATATATTTAACCCTATTTTTAAGTGTATGGCATTGCCCAGTCTTTGACATCACATCCATGCATTAATATCTACCTACGTACTCACGACTAAAAGATAAATTTTTGTTACAAAAAAAAATTATTAATTATATATATATATGTATGTTTTGAGGATTGCTATTAACACATGCCTTTTTATTTTGGGCACCCTACGTACTCACGACTAAAAGATAAATTTATTTACTTATTTTAATATTTTGTGTTGTTGGAAAGATTATTTAATTTTGTGCATTATATTTGCAATTATTTTATTTTTTTGTAACATCATATTATTTGTGTGATCGCCTAATATCAAGGAATTATGTAATTACATAATTAGAAAATTAAATATTATATATATATATATCACAAAATACTATCAATCGGACACATATCCATATAATATTCTAGACCTACTTAATAATTTTAAGTGGTGCTACATACACCAGTTAGTGTACTAATTAGTATACATCAATACTAGTTATAATATTATTATTGACCACACTCATTATACAAATTACAAATATCAAAAACATCTTAAATTAGGTCACATCATCAATTGATACATTGATGCATATAACATTAGTCAATAATTTTTGCTACGTATAAGTTTAAGATATAATTAGACCGTTGAATATGACAAAACAACTTGGACAAAGTTAAATACGGTCCTACACCATTGCAAGAAATAAGAGACTTTCTTGAATATTATACTCAAATGTCATTCTCCACTGTTAATATAAGTAAAGAAATGAATATAGTCATTAATTGATATGAGCAAATCAGAAACAAAAAATAAAAATAAATTTTCACCTTATTATTAGATCTAACTTTATTTAATACGAGAGTTCATTCTACTCACAACTTAATATGATTATATTTATCTCAAAAATATATTCCCATCTTCTAATTTTTTTTATTACAGTTCTGTCCTCAAACAAATTACTTTTTGGGATAAAAACCTTAAACCTAATTTTTCTATACACACATCTATAGGGCTCGCAAATGTCGGAAGCAACATATATATACATGTTGGATGGCAGGAATATTTCCTTCTAAAGATGTTGGTTTTTTTTTTTGTTTTTAGCTGATATGTAATTATGATTTTAATGCTTTACCCCTAGTTCAGACGGAGAGAGACAAAATATGTTAGGGACCAAATTGAAACACTTTTTATGAATTGGGTAGTAAATTAACACAATTTAAACATGGGGGTTCAAAATGACACGGATCACTACTTTGGGAGCTAAAAGTGTATTTTTTTAATTGAGTTTCCGCATTTACCCCTAAATTTAATGAAGTCTACAGACAAAGTTAAGTTGGGGGACCAAAATGAAACACTTTTTATACATTGAGGGCTTAGGCCTCGCTTGGGGAGTAACTATTTTTGGTCAAAAAGTCACTATGAGTTGTCATATCACTCCCTCTACTTTTCTGCACATCTTTTCGTAAAAAGCAAAAAAGTTACTAAAATAGCTTGTTCTCAAACTAGGCCTTAATTGACACAATTTAAAATTTGGGGATCACAATGACACATCACATTCTTTGGGGACTAAAAAGGTAACTAATCCTTTATCTATAATACATTATTCATAAATGCTTCCATATGTGGGAGAATAGGCAAAATAATATTAACTGTTCAATCTACAATCCTACATAACGCTACATAATCTTAACAGATGGAAATCTACCTAAAAAAAGGTACTCACCCATAGATCAATGGAAGCATAACTTTTGCCTACACATAACAGAATTATTTTCAACTGAATCCATGCCGCAAATGTGGAGGCGCTCTGACTTTTTGCATTTTAAATTTTGAACGTCAGTTATGTCTTACGATGCTACATAATACTAACATAATCATAATAGATGGACACCTGCCTAAAAAACATGGTAGCTTCTCCCATAGATCAATGGGAAACGTAACTTTTGCCAACACATAACAACAGCATTACCTTCAACCAAATCCTTACTGTAAATGTTAAGATCCTCTGATTTTTGCGTATCACATTTTTTAATGTCCTTCATGTCATGTGCTTTCTTCTTATCTGGTCTGAAAGCAAAACCTCAGTGAAGTTAGCAACTATCAGATTTGATCTAGCATTTTAAGCTTGACATGGAAATACTAAAAGTAATTATACCTGGTGTAGATGGATCTTCCACAGAATTTGGCTCAGAATATAGTTGACATTCACCAGATGATTGTTGAGGATGCTTCAACCCACTCGTTTCTGCACAATACACATAAATCTTAACTGGTCTAGCTTATTTGCACCACCACCAAGTCCTACAAACAGTTTGTATTAAAGCAACACCTTGTGAAGTAGGGGCATTATTGATGGCCTGGGCTTTGAGTTTTTTTGCTTCCATGGCCAAATGGGTATTTAAGGTGAAGAATTTTTTCTTGCCTCTGTAAAAAGGTGGAGCTGAATGGCTTCTTTTTGGCCTTCTCTTACAAACATATCCTTTCTTGTTGATATATAATCGGATCCTTTAGGCCTTCATCCACAACATCATAAATTGCTGAAGAAATATGGTGTGACGTTACTGCAGAACAGTTGGCATTATATTTACCATGCGAGTCTAAACATAACCACTCTGTTTCATCAATAAATATATCGGGACATTTTGAAAAGAGAACATCATCTAGATTATGTTGTTGGATAAATCTACAATTATCTTCCTTGGAACGAACACAACTTTCAAAACCTGAGCACATGTTTGCAAAACTTGTTGAGAAGTCTTCTTGGCTTGAGCTTTTTCGCAAAGAATCATCAAAATAAAAACCACGTCCTTAACAACCCTTTCTGCTAAATAGTCATATCTAGAACTATTGTCATATTTGATACGCCTCTCAAGTGCATTCTCATCAAAGAAATTATCCACATTCTGAGATTTGGTCCTAAATAATGGATCTACACATTACAGAAGACCATTCAGATTTAAGAGACTGACGACTTGAGAAAAATTCTCCAACACGTGCAATTGAGTCTGGTGGAAGGTCATTCTCTCCAGCTAAACACTCTCCACCTATTGCAGAAGACTCTATTGAATCCCTTGACAAAAAATCCAGACCTGTAAGCACGTCACACTTAGACATGGGTCCCGGGGGACCAAGCACTTGCTGCCTCATCCTGCCATAGAGTCCCTGGAAGGAAATCAAACCTCTGGTTATTGTCATCAATTTCTCCAACACAAACCCAATCATTAGGTTCAAGACTCTTTCTTTTGGCTCCAAAACCATTAATCCGAAAGTCAAATCCTTCAGAGCTTGCAGGTGATGCCCCATCAACTGGAAGGCTTCTCCTACAGGAGCAATTATGCAGAAAGGGCTTTAGATCCTTGCTGATCTTGTCCACATCATCACCTATCAAAACAATCAGGAGATAATGCACTCCCATTAAATCCATTACTTATGCTGGCATCCACATTGAAATGTGCATCCTCCAATCTAGAACCCAAAATATAGTCTGTGTGCTCACTGGATCTTTTTTCCCCAAAGAACTTATTCCCCAAGAAATGGTCTTCAGAAGAGAAAATATTATGGTCAGTTGCCTGCAGATAGCGTAGCACTCTTTTGTTTACAGTTACTCTGGATGGGGCAAGCAATCCATCACACGACTGGAATGAGTAGTCAGTTTGATACAAAGATCCCAACCTGATCTGGTGTTCTGAAGCATCTTGACAAGAAAATCTATTGTCTTTCCAGCTGAAACATATGGTCACTTTCTTCAGTTGGCATCTCCAGCTGGGGGAGGAAGGCCAAAAGAAAAGCCGGATTGTACATCCTGCACCTCCTTTTTGCAATTTCATATTTTTCTGGCAAATCTGCAATGTTTGGCAACAAAAGAAATCTTAGGATACACATGAAGGAAATCGATTGGGTAAATTACACCTTTGCTCCTTGTTTGATCCAAATTTCAGTTTAGTCCCTATAGCTTCAATTTTATCAATTTAAACCTCATACTTTCAATTCCGTACCAATGTGGTCAGCTGTCATTAACATTTTGGATGGAAAACATGTGCGAAACTAGAGGGACAACAGTAGAATTCAAAAGAAACTATAGGGACCACAAGTGTAATCTATTCATTTTTCTTTTTTTTGCAGGAATTGCTAAAATTTCCACATGTTGCCTTTTTCCGTCCAAAATGCTAACCACAATGGACAGAGGAACCACATTGAAACGTAATTGAAAGTGTGAGGTTTAAATTGATGAAATTGAAACTACAGGGACCGAAGTGAAAACTTCACTGGACCTAGAGGGACCAACAGTATAATTTACCCAAACAGATTTTTTGCCAGTTCAAAGCAAGCTATATAAACATCATTCATGAAATTCTGTTACTCTGTGAAATGTGTTCTCTCTTCTCCAAATAGTTTTGAGGAATGTAACTATTGAAACAACTAGATCAGGGTATTCAAACTCTATATACAGAATTATCAGAAGCAAGACATTTAATAATAAAATATAGACTATTTTTCTGGTGATGAAACATCATCACCTTCCCTCCAGGTATTGTCTTCTCTGACATAACAGTACCACGGCTGGAGGAATTTCCTTGAAACATATCAAAAGTCAAGACAAGTTTAAGAAATGAATTAACAAAAATAATGTTAACAGACAGCAAAAAGATTATTCACAAATTTAGCAGTTTACCGTTGAGAAAAATTTTCAGTCCACAAGTGTGTGATGGCCTTTTCAATAAAATTAATAATGGGAGACCAATCCGAGTGAGAGAGAGAGAGAGAGAGAGAGAGAGAGAGAGAGAGGAGGATCAAGGGAACAATAGGATTCCTAAATTACTTCACAACAGAGTGATAACCAAACAAATTAAATTAGTAAGACTAAAGCCCTGAAGGAAATACTAGCACACTGTAAGTAGAAGAATGAGGTAGACAAGCCACCTACAGCATTTAGGCAAATGAATCACACACATGGAGGAAGAAACAACACCAATCATCCAAATTGACAGAAGGAAGGAAAATATATGTATATATACTGCTATATCAAGTGTAATGCACAAATGAAAATTTTTCAACAGAAGCATCAATCCCCAAACAATCCCTGTTTCAACAGAAGCATGCGATCAACAGTGATCGATGTGAAATCGATCCCTCACTTTGAAAGTGATCGATCCCTTATTAGTTGTGATCGATTGCCACCCCAGTTTTCACAAATCCTTCGTAAATTGGCTTTGGAAGCTGAGTTTCAATATAAACACCTCTATAACTTGGTTTTCTATATCCCAACCATTGTTTTTTCACAGTCAAAATTCTGTAAACTCTAGAAAAATTCTGAGCACATATTTTGATCATTGTGAGAGAATTTTCTCGAGATAGTTTTCCAAAAACCTTACATATCTTTGCATTGTTGTGTTCTGCACACAAGGTTGATTGGGTAATTGGATCCGTTCAAGAATAGAGATCGAGGCTGTTGCTTCGTAGTGTCCAGAAGATCAAAAAGGTTGACTGAGTCAAGCTATGCTCGTGGAGCAACTACAAGTCATCAGAGTTGTAGATAAACCTAGGTATACGGTTGTAAGTTTTCTCGACTGTGTCCTGTATTCTATCATCGTTTGGTGGATTTTTGTTGGGTGTTGTGGCCATGGTTTTTCCCTTTTGGGCTTTCCACGTAAAATCTGTGTTATCGTGTGATTGCTATTTACTGTGGTAAATTTTGATTAAAAGGCTAAAATAGGGCTAATAAACATAATTCACCCCCCCCCAACCCCTTTTCCGTTTCTAGGCACATTTTACTGAAGTCTCCAATATTTCAACTTTTTGAGAAATGACAAAAATCACTTTTCCACTCAAAACAATCTAATTGACAAAGGGCGAACAAACTTCATAAGCTAGGAAAATTCTCAATCAATTAGCTAATTATATATATCACAGTTCATGATCAAACAAGAAGAAATGTTACCTTGAATTCAACAGAAGTCTTTGATGGTTCAAAAGTTATATCATACCAAGATCTTGGGCAACTTAAATTCAAAATGTATGTTTCATATGTTTGAGACCTACTTCGCTTCCCATTTTGTAACTTCATGTTAGCCTCCTGCAGATCCGAAGAGTTGAACCTAGTGACCAACTCATTCAGCAGTTTATGAATTGGGCCCTTGCAGATATAAAGAGAGTTGATGTCTACATAAGTGAAGGTCCAGAGAAATCAAAATTCTCAATTATCTCAATTGCCGATCTTTTTGTTTTATCAGTATCTTAATTGCTAATCTATCTAGTGCAATATAACCTTTGCACACTAACAAGATAATCAACTTCATGGATACAGACAAATTGACAGGAGCCTGCAAGAAAAAGGACCCTCAATTAGAACTATTGACAGTGGGGAATCAGTAAAGCATATCAAAACAGTTAAATAGTTATATCATCAAATGAAGTATACCTTCACAAATGAAGTATCACGAGGACTAGACATATATCCAGAAAGCTTATACACCATCAGAGACATTTAATTCATGTAGAGAGCTGGAAATCTCAATTCCAAAACCACTCGTCAACAGTGACAAAGGAGATGAGGAAGGAGTCGTGCAGAACAACTCATCCTCACTGCATGCAGGTAAAACAAAATGTAAGCAAACACATATATGACCCTCCAAGTGCTATATTGACAAATGTAGAGCAGGAACACCTCTCAATATCAACAACTTCGAAGAATACTTTTGTGACATGAACAATGGCAATTCTAAGAAGCATTTTTTGACCGAGTGCAAGACCTTCTTCGGGCTTCCAATTTCATTATGCAAATCACACACCAAATCAAGTTAGTGCACATCATCACGAGTAAAATGATCATATCAGCTAAGGTAGTTGGCTATCATTAATAAATTTAAACCCAAAGCAAAATATGTGCAAAGTAAGAGGAACCTAGATTGGATATGCTTCCTCCGAACTGGTTGGTTGTAAAATAAATCCCGAACAATGACTGCAAGGACCCAAGACTATTCTTGGAAAACAAACCAAAGCTTATCTGCATCATAATCAACAGGAAAAAGGAAAAGCAAATTTATTCACCATATTAAAAAGCAGTTACAAGCCTAATTTATTGAAAAGGGGCTGAAAAGGAAAGCAAATAAGTGTGATCATTATATAAGTTTAAATATTGAAAAAGGTGGCTGAATTGGATCCAATTATGGTACAAAAATTAATGGTTTTAAGTATTATATTGATATTT
>JAPPVO010008003.1:0-13472 GCA_030407325.1 Camellia japonica
TAGGCTTAGAGAAAGTTTGCATGTACGTTTATATGCTTGCATTGATGGTGGCAACAATTGTACTTTGTAGTTTGTTCTGACAGCAACAGGTTCAGACGCTGACAAACTCATTACTTCTCAAAGAAGCAAATGGAAGGGTGCAGGTTTGGGAAGGTTCCAATATTTTCTTCTGCAAATTATTTGTTGTAAGCTACAGTTTCACCACTATCTCTTGGGTTGAAAATTTTAATTTAATGAGATTTTTAATGTATTTAATCATTTTAATTTATAGGAATTTAAGGACTCATTTATTGTCTTTGCTATATTTAATTTGACAGAGATTTAACCAAAACCTTGTTATGTGTTAAATATTAGTGTGTAAGGGTAGTTATGTCATTCGTTTCTTTAATCTTTCATTATAAATATGTGTAACCCTAATATGTTTAAGGGTAAGCTAATAAACACAATAAACATAGCAGTCTCTTGGTTCTTCTCTTCTTCTGATTGTTCTTCTCTTTTTCGTATGTATATCTAACATGGTATTAAAGCCACATCTTCCTCCTTAAAGATTGTGGTCTTTCATTGTCCTTGTTTTTCTTCGTTTTTCTGCCAAAAAAAAAAAAAAAATCCTCCCGGTTCGAAATTTCAGGGGCTTTTTCTCCATGATTTTCTTTTAATTTTTTTGGAAATTATTTGGTGGTCTTTCCAATTTTTGTTGATTTTTTGGAAAAAATGACTGGGTATGTTTGGTTTGCATTTGGGAGATGAGTTTTAGAAAAAAATTTCTAAAAAATTGTTTGGTTTGAGTTTTTCTCAAAAAATTTTCAAAATCACTTTCTCTCTCTTACACATCAATCAATCACTTTTTCTCTCTCCTCTCTCATTCTCAATCACTTTTTCTCTCACACACATCTACTCAAATTGTCCCAAAATATCAAATCATCTCAAACTCCCAAAAAAACAACTCTCCCAAAATATACAACCAAACAAACCAAAAAAATTTCTAAACTCTCTCCCCAAATTTTTTTTCAAAAACAACTCTCCCAAAAACAAACCAAACAAGCCCACTATTTTTCGGAAGCCATCGTTGGAGCCCTTTTAGGGCTGTTTCTTCTCTTCCTTCCTTTTCCTTGGGAGCCGACTGGACCATTAGAGGAGGCTAGAGTCACTGTTTTGCAGGATTGGTAAGGTTTCTCTCAGTTTTTGTTCCTTTTTTGCTTTCTTGGCTCGTTTTTGGCTGTGTAAAGGTATCTTCCTAGTCCGTTGTTGAGTTTTTGGCACTGTTGTTGGCTTCCTGGACTGTTATTTATTGTGGGGATTGATTTTCAATGGCTGGAATTGAGGATAAAGACTCTTGGGTTAGTGAAGAGGGTGGTGTGCATTGTGTTATGAAACTTGATGGCTCCAATTATCTATTTTGGTCCCGTTCTTGTAGCCTTGCTATTGCTGCTCACCGTTTGACTAGCTACATTATCGGTGACCTTCCCCAGCTTGCTAATGATGCTGCTTCGCGTACTCAATGGGTTTTTGAGAATGCTTTGGTTATGACCTGGCTCATTAACTCCATGCAACCCACCATTAGTCAGTCCTTTCTTCTCTTGGATACTGCTCATAAGATTTGGATAGCTGTAGCCCAAATGTACTCCCAATAGGGTAATGATGCACAGGCGTATGAGTTGAGGAAGAAGCTTCGGAGCTTAGATCAGAAGGATAGATCACTTGCAGTATACTATGCTAAGTTGAGTAGTTTGTGGCAGGAACTAGACTATTACCAAAGCTTCTAGGCTATTTGTTCCCAGGATGCCACTTTGTTTCAGCAAATCGTGGAGAAGGAGCGTGTGTATGACTTTCTTGCTGGCTTGAACTTGGAGTTTGATCAGATTCGTGTCCAGGTGTTGGGTCGTTCACCTTTTCCCACCCTCTGCGAGGCTTATGCCCTTGTCCAGCAAGAGGAGAGTCGACGTAGTGCTATGGTCCATTCTTCTATTTAGGATCATTTTGCTTTGGTTGTTGCTCCTCCAACTCGAGCTCCTCGGCCTAGTCTGGTTCAGTCTGGTACTCAGGGTACACTAGTTGATCGAGATCGATTGAAGTGTGATTATTGTGAGAAAGACAGACATGATCGAGAACATTGTTGGAAACTGAATGGTCGCCCTACTTGGGGTCGGGGTTGTGGTAGTACAGCTCGTCCCCGAGCACTTGTGTTTGAGATTGCTGCGAGTTCTTCTTCTGAGACTAGCACTCTTTCCCAGGATGAGTTACACACTTTTAGGCGTTTGATGGCTCGACTTGATTCTCCTTCTATCACAGCTTCTTCCACTCCAGCTTCTTTCAATTTTGCCCACACAGGTATTCCCATCGCCGTCTTGGATTATTGATTCAGGTGCCACTGACCACATGACAGGTGCCTCTAGTCTTTTTTATTCTTATTCTCTGTGTTCTGGCCGAGACATGGTTTAAGTGGCTGATGGCACTTTATCCTCCGTCTTCGGCAAGGGTTCGGTTCATTGTTCCTCTTCACTTTCTCTTTCATTTGTACTTCATGTTCCTAATTTTTCAACTAACCTGCTTTCTGTTAGTAGTCTTACTACTCTAAATTGCTCAGTGACCTTTTTTCCTACTCATTGTGTCTTTCAAGAACTGGCTACGGGGAAAACGATTGGCAATGGTAGAGCACAAGGTGGGCTATACTTTCTGGATGCCGTTCCTCTTGCTGTTTCATCTCAGGCTCTCAAGTGCACTAATGGCTCCCCTCTTCATCTCCTTCATCAGTGGCATCGCCGTTTGGGTCATCTTTCCTTTAGTGTTTTAGAGAAACTTTTTCCTTCTTTAGTTTGTGATTGTCCTAGGAGCATTTTTGGTTGTGATGCTTGTGAACTTGCCAAGCATAAACGTACTTGTTACCCTTTAATTAATCAAAGAAGTACTTTTCCTTTTATGCTTATTCATACTGATGTGTAGGGCCCTTTTCCCGGTGGTTTCTACTTCTGGGTATCAATGGTTTGTTACATTTATTGATTGTTATTCCCGCGTGACTTGGATTTACTTGCTTCGAACTAAGAGTGAAGTTTTTTCTTGTTTCCAAACTTTTCATAAAATGGTGACCAATCTTTTTAATACTCAAATCAAAATTCTTTGAAGTGATAATGGGATTGAGTATGTTGATGGCGTTTTTCGAGCATACTTAGAGGAGCATGGCATCCTTTATCAGACTAGTTGTGTTGGTACTCCTCAACAAAATGGAGTTGCCGAACGCAAGAATGGTCATCTTCTTGAAGTTGCTCACTCTCTCTTGTTTACCATGAATGTCCCTAAGTCTTTTTGGGGTGGTGTTGTTCTTACTGCTGCTTACCTTATTAACCGTATGCCTTCTAGTGTCCTCCAATTTCAGATTCCTTTTCAACTACTTCTTGTTGCATATCCCACCCCTTCTCTTCCTCCTCGGGTGCTTGGGTGTGTCTGTTTTGTTCATTTGCAACCTCGTAATCGTGGAAAACTCGATCCTAAGGCTGTGTGTTGTGTCTTTATTGGTTATTTTGCTACTCAAAAGGGTTACAAATGCTATGATCCTCACACTCGCAAAGTGTATGTTAGTATGGATGTCACTTTCCGTGAATCTGAGGCCTTCTTTCCTTCTTCTTCGCCATCTCCTCCGGGGGAGAGTAGTGTTATAGATGAGATTGCAGATGAGGAGATGGCCTATCAACACGAGTTATCTTTTTTTCCTTCCCTGTCAGCGGACTGTTATTTGTAGTGAGGGGGAGCCTAATAGTTCTCTTGATGTGGAGCCTGACATTGGTGGTCATTTGGACAGGGCTGATCTGAAGACTTATTCTCGGCATCTGAAAGAGCAAGCTTCCCTTGTGTCACCAGACCCATCATCATCCCTCATGCCAGTTCCAGGTAATGCACCTCAGTCTATTCCTCTATCTATAGTTGATAGTCCTGTTGTCGGTGATTCGAGTCTTCCTATTGCTCTTAGAAAGGGGGTTAGGGCTTGTACTTAACACCTTATCTCTAAATTTGTGTCATATGATTCATTGTCTTCTACATACCGTGCTTTTATTTCGTCTTTGTCTTCTGCGTGTATTCCCCAGGGTTGGAAGGAAGTTATCGATGATCCTAAGTGGAAAGTAGCTATGGTAGAAGAGATGCAAGCTCTAAGCAAGAATAACACTTGGGAGTTGGTTCCTTTTCCTAGGGAAAAAAAACCTGTAGGGTGTAAGTGGGTGTTCACCATTAAGCAGAAAGTAGATGAAACAAGTGAACGGTACAAAGCATGACTAGTGGCCAAAGGGTTTATTCAGACATATGGAATTGATTACCAAGAAACCTTCTTGGATTGACCTCCCAATAAAGTAAGTTGCTTTTGAAGATCTAGAATATATTCTGCAACATTCATTTGAAGGAAAAAGTACAGAAAACAAAAATTAAGCAAAAGGGACTTTGTTTATGAAATTACACTTCTAACAAAACATAACTCTAATTAGATTCACACAAAATTTACCAAGAGCCACTATAAAAATCTATTATATATTGGAGGATATACACACGGTTAGAACATTAAAATTTGGTCTGCTTAGCTCAGAAATGGAAACAAGCCTACGCAGAATGATTTTGGGATGATGCTATACTAAAAACTTCTAAATAAGTTCATATATGGGAGTTGTATCATCGGGTTTCTGAATATGTAACCTAGGCCTGTGCAAATAACCGAACTAACCGATCAACCTGTTCAAATTGACCAAACCGATGAAACATTGGATGATTTCGATTGCTGCTACGGTCGGCTACGAGTTGCAAATCTTGTATTTTTCAAATTGGCGGTCGACCAACAGATTGAAAATCAGAAAATTCGTAAAAACCGAACCTACCGTAGATCTTATATATTAAATATAAATTTTACAGGTGTCAAACTATATTTGGTTTACAAGATTACACCTTATCAAATTTGTTGATCTTTAAGACACGTGTTAGCTAATCACAAAATAACTTTATCACTTTAACATTATTTTTTCTTTTACTCCCGGTCTCACAGATCTGCCAAATGTCTCATCACCTACCCTAACCCCTCATTTCTCTCTCTTCAAGTCACCTCACAAATTAATACTCATAAACCCTCATCAATTTGCATAACTCTCTCCCTCTTATCCCTATGTTCTTCTCTCTCTAAACCTGCTCTTTCTCACCCCCATCAAAGATCTCTCTCACTTGGATCTCTCTCAATTCTATAAGTAATGGTTTGCATGGCATACTATTGAACTGACGGTGGTGAGGAATATGGTGGCCTACCGATGATGGTGATGAATCATAGTGGTCGACTGGTGGTGGTGATGAATCATGTTATCAATTTTGATCTCCGTCATACCATCTATCTTTCTTTGGTCTCAAATCTCACTACCCTATGATCTTCTCCCTCGAAACCCATCACTGATCTCTCCTCAAAGTACTACCGTCGTTGGAATCATTGTCTACATTTTCACTCCTCTATTTTTTGTGTTGTATGCATATGCTGTCGAAACCGACACTGATTTTGGTTGAGGAAAGATATGGTTTCGAATCAGAATGGGTCAAAATCGGTTGAGATAAACATGAACACGATACATTCGGTTTGGTTGATGGGTTTAGGATGAACCCGACCCAACCCAACCCAACCTGTGCACACCCCTAACCACATTTTTCTTTTGATCTAGTTAAGGACATAGGACGCTGTGAGCCCTTCTGCATAAGCTTTGTAAGACAACCAAACCTAGCTTGTAGGCCATATGATGACTAAATTGGGCATTACCAGAAAAAGATAGGATCACCTCAATGGATACATGACCTTTGCACTGGTATAATGAGTATCAGTGATACAAAATACAAGATTTACGGTTATGATACGAATTTATTGTCATTATTTTAAATGGTAGAATGCATTTCAGACTTTTTGTTCAAGGATTCGCCTACACCTAGGGCAAGGAGGCCACCAGCAAAGAGCCGCCCTCCCCCCTTGGGAGCAAGGGTTGAACAATGGGTTATCATATGCAATTCTATTTCCCATATGATGGCATAGTTTTAAATTAGTCGCATTTTTTTAAATCAATTTTAATAAAACTATTTGTTGTCAAGATGATGAAAACATATTAAAACTTTCTAATTTTATTTTTAACAACCACTGCAAACCAAATTTGTTGTAGGCCACCAATGTTGCTTTAGTATACCCCATCTTTGAGGATATTAACTAAGTTCTATGTGGTACATCCATGCTGGCAACAACAAGAGCAAGTACCAAGTGTAGTTAAGCATAAGATTTAATGGATCTTAATACCTCTTATTGTCATGCATTGCCACTTTAAACATGAAATTACTTAAAGCACTGATATATGGATCAATACCCAATCAGCTTTACAAATATACATAAATGTATATGAAATCATTCCAGAACTTACTTGATCTTGGTGGGTAAACCTTGTGACATGGGCAATCAGGCATTGAGCATGGAAGGCATTCCCATATGGAAAGACATAGAAATGGGCCATTGCACCTACTGGCGTATAACCCCTAGCCATCCAATGGTCCCAACCTGTAGTTAGAATCTTCCTCTGACAAACCTAAAACTCACTGTAGACGTCCCCGAACGCCCGGGAGGGATGAGTCCCCCGTTCCGTTCATCTTAGGTTCACTACAGTTCAGGACTCAAATTGTCACGGTTCTTAATCTGAACCAAAGAGTCCAAATCCGGCAAATCGTTTTGAGAAAACAGATTTTTGAAAGAAGTGCCAAACATGGACTGCTTTGCCAGATACAGAGTCGCCACCTAAATATTTTACTTTTGGGAAATTTAGGAAACCCTGACTCGTTGCCTAAGGCCATGTGTCCGTCATCACCAAAGTTGCCTCGGCTCGGGAACTTGGGTACGATTGGGGAAGGTCACTTCGTGAGCACCCCCGCTCGCCCGATCAAAGATCGGCCTCTACTAACCATGATATCAAGTTTTGAAAACATTATGCGTTCTTATTCCGGTTATTAGCCTAGATTTACTATGTGATGCGCACAGCATACAAGTATAGACCGGGTCGCCTGAATTGGAATAAAACGTTTCATGTTTGTTTTTGAAAGATGGTTTGCTACTCGCAAGTAGGCTTAAAATGCAGATTTTGCCACCCTCAGGTGGGCTTAGAAAACATGGTTTTGCCACTATCTAGTGGGCTTAAAATTCACAGTCAATGCATTGTTCCAATCCAAATAACCCAACCTTCACCCACAGGCATTCAAGCAGTTATATCACATAAGCAAATAGCCTCATGGTAAGCATGCTATCATGGCAGTCACTCACACACATGCAAGGATGCTAAAGCATAAAAACTTACCGAGTACTCCAAGCCAAAACAGAAGCTAATTAGAAATCATGCATGATCCTAACTATACAGAAATGCCTAATGCAACACATGCAAAAACGCAACTATAGCAGGCTTGGCTATTCTAAACATGGCATATGGAATGCTACAGCTAACATGTATTCAACTCGAAATTGAAATACAATGCAGTGAGTATGATGCGCCGAGCCCGTGCATGCAAAACAGATGAATGAATGCAAACATGCTATCATACTGTATGCTAATTGAAACATGCCCTAAATCTAACCATCATAAGTTGGTAAATAAAAGGGAGAAAGACGTGGGGTTGGAAGACATACATCACACACACGCACACTTATTACAATTGCGCCCTCGCTCGGAGGGTTCGAATAAATAATATACAATCCCAAATGAATAATTACAGTTCGAATGAATAGTACAATCCGAATAAATACAAAACCCTAATTAATTAACAAATTAACTAGGAAAAACAGTAAATTAGCATGCAAGCTAGGGGACTGCCTTGACTCTGCTCCGGATGATGAATGATGCGTGTTTGAGTTGCTTGGCGCGAAAATCCATCGCGATGCCCCGATTAGTCTCTGTTTACAATTGACCCTGGAATATTGCGCGAAGTCCCAAGAGATTGCCAGTTTCTGATTTGCTGCAACAGAGAGCAGGAAAGGGACATGGCAATGTATTTTCACATATGTATGCTTGACTACTCTACAGGGAGCGTAGTCCTCGATCCTCGTGCCACCAATCACGCATATCGATGCATGATGGCCGGGGAGTCGAGTTGCACGACTTAATATGAAATGAATGCACACATAAACACAACAAGACCGAGACTCCATCATGGATAATCCAGAGTGTCGGTGATTGGGAATTGAGACACGTTCCGTCACTCGGAGTACGAAATGTCCCTCGTTTCTCGCGCTCGGGCTAACTCCTATCCCAAACACAATGCAATATGCATGACATGCATGAATGCAACTAATATACGACCTAGCATGCACAATGTTATGAGATGGCATATACGATGCACAATGTAACATGGCATACACGATGCTCTAACATGCAACCTAACATACACAATGCTATGAATTGAAATGGCATACGCAATGCATGATGGACTTACACCAACATGAGTGGACCTCAGTCACACCCACATCAGTGGCCATTAGATGAAAATGAGACACTCGAGATGCGTGCACATATGCATGCAAACCGAGGACCAATCCTAAGGCACAAATGCCACTCTAACAAGGCATACAAACATGCAATTTCTAGCACTAAATCATGATGCAAAACGATCCCGAATCATGGATATATGTCACCCGATGCATGGAATGGTCCCGAAACACAAAACTAGGCACATGCATTGACCTATAGCTATACAAAGCATGCATTATTTGATCATGAAGCATGAAGACAGAACCAAGGCAGTCCCAAAACATGAATACTTCTAGTTCAAAGCACGGCCAAAAGGTGCTAGCAAGATGGCCTAACATAGCATGCGATTTTGGCTAGCAAACATGGTTTACATGGAAAGTACATGAAGCAAGTGAGCACTCATCAAACCAGAAAAAATCAGTGAACTAAACATGCCAAAATATCCCCAAATACACATGGAAAGGCAGCCAACACATGCAAAAATGAGGGGCTCCTTTGGAAGGCATACAAAGGAGTTATTAAGCACATGCAAGATAGACATGAAGCATGACCAAAAAAACTCTGGAAATCAAATATGGTAGTCCCAAAACTCACCAAATTGACCCTGAAATATGACTTCGAAGCATGTAAAGAGGGGTCCCTTTGGAAGGCCAAAATGACCATCAAACAAGTCAAGGTGAGAGGGGGGCACCCCCCTCTGATTTGGAGGCTCAAAACAGCATCAAAGCCACTGAAAATCCACTGGATTCCAGTGGCTAGAAGGTCAAACAAGGCATGCAACAAGGGCTAGGGTGTAAGGCTCAAAATAAGAGGGAATCAAGCATACAAGGAAGCATGTGACCTCAAATAAGAAAATGCCCTTAATCAAACATGAATATGATGTCAAAACAAGACTTTTTTCAGTTTATAACAAGTCTCAAAAATGAACATAAATAGGGCTAATCTATCATGCAAAAATGGCCATAAAAGAGAAAATAGAGACAAGGGAAAGCATCTGGTCCCAAATGGCAAAGAGCCCTTCAACAAAATTGAAGAGGGGCTCAAAACAAGGCACTTTACAGTTTACATCAAGTCTCAAAAATGAACAAAAGTGAGGCTAAACCAACATGCAAGAAAAAGGCCTAAAAGAGGGATAAAGAGACAAGGGTAGCAGCTAACCTCAAACAGAGGAGAGCCCTTCAACAAAGTTGAATAGGGGCTCAAAATAAGACATTTCACAGTTTATGACCAAGTCCAAAACAGCTCACAAATAAGCCTAAAATATCATGCAAAAATAGGCCTAAAAGAGAGTTTAAACACAAAGGGTGAGGAAGAGACCTCAAACAGAGAAAGACCCTTGATCAAACATGGAGATGAGCTCAAAATATGACTATTTACAGTTTGGGTCGGAGCCCAAAAATGCAAGAAAAAGGAGCTAAAGTATAAAGCAAAATAAGGCAAAAAAGAGGGAAAATGGGACTCACCCTTGTAGAGCCAACCTTCAACAGCTCTTGGACCAGGTTTGGGGGCTCTCAACCTCTGGAAATCAGCTTCAAAGGGCTGGAATGGAGTGTGGAGATGTGGTGCTATGGGTTGTAGTGTAAAGGGTGCAAGAACCTTAGGGTTTGAAGGGTTTAGAAGAGAGGGAAAGGGGGAGTTGTATGCAAGGCTCAACACCAGCTTTCTAGCAAGGAAAACGGGCGACGGAGGGCGATGAAGGAATAAAGCTGGCTTTTCGGAACAATTGCTGGCCTTCCACCCTTCTACAAACTTCCTAACAATGAAAATGAGGTCCCCGCCAAAAATGAACTCAAACCGATATAAAACGAAGGTTCGGGGGCCAAAACGCGCAGCTCGGGGCCCCGAAAAAATTGTTAATCACCAACTGTCTAGCCTTTTACATGATTTGGCAGTTAACCTTCCAATATTATTATTGTTATTTTATTATTATTATTATTATTATTATTATAATTATTATAAAGGTTCACCTTTTTGGAATGATGAATTTAATTTCTAATGGGTTTTTCCAATTATTTTCATGTGCCAATGGGGCAACTGATTATGTTCAAAATGGGATCAATTTTACAATCAGTTACGATCAGAATGGCTGGATGATCATTGGGGTTCTATACCATCAAATCTGTGCCCTTCTCCCTTCCCTTTCCCCTTGTTTCCAATATACTTTATGGAGTCTTTAAACTAGATTGAAATTGGTTGGCTGAAAAGCTTTAAACTGAGATGAGTTGTCAGTTCCCTTGTATCTTTGCTATGGGTCTATTAAACTTATATTTCTTTAATTCTTTTGTCTATGAGTGTTGCAAGATTTGGGTGGTTGAGACTTGAGACATACTTTTAAAATGAGAAATGGACAAACTTACTTTAGTCTAAAGGCTTGGAATTCAGTTTGTTGTCAATGTACTAAAGATGTATCTTGTGGTTAATTGTTTTTTCGCTTAAAATATTTTGGTACAGTTTCTTATTCACTTGCTTGTTCTTGAAAACGTTAATGGTTATTTGTGCTCAAATACTGTAATCTTTTTAGAAATCTTGTATGCTGTTGTTTCATGGAGTTCTTCTTTCGGTGTGCTAGGTTGACCCAGAACTTGCAAGGTTGAAGCTGACAAGGTTGAAGATGATGAAGACTTCAGGAAGAAGCTCTGGCTTATGGTTGCCAAACATGTTGAACAAGAAAAGGGAACTAAAAGGGAAAACATTCGAAAAGGAATAGCATTTTTCAAAGAAACTGACGAGCTGCTAAAAATTGAGGATATTTTGTCGTTTTTCCGCGAACTTTGCCCTGATTGATGACTTCAAGGTAACACTTTTTTACCTTAGTGTTTCACTTATGACTAGGCTAACATTTGTTTTAATGGAAGGAAATACTGAGTGTTAGATTTTATTCTTATTTATTTATTTGTTGCTATCACAGTATCTAATTGTTGTGCTGCAATCAATGTAGTACTAGATGTTCTAATTATTCCATAGGCTTCCTTTCTTTATAATAGTGCTAAATGCTCGTTTCTCATATAAACTTCAGAGGTTGCAATGTCTAAAAACAGCTATATAACTGTATATTTTTTTAAAATAAATTATATGAAAAAATATCAATTTCGTAACTGTATTACAATAGTGCTTTCATCTATATCCCTTTCTATATTCAATAAATTAAAAGGCAAGTTCGTGTTCTACAATATTAGGATACCATTTTCTCTAGGTCACTTGTGGGGGACTGCAATGGGAATCATCACAAGAGAATGTAGGAATAATTTGAGAAAAGAACAATAAAAATATTTATGTTCTGATTTGTATAGCATATAGTGGTGGCGACTGGGGGTCGCGGGGAAGTGCTAGTGGTGGCAATTGCATGAAGGGTAGGGAGGGGCTGGGGTTGGCGGGAGGGCTTGGGGGCGATAGGGTAGGGTCGTGCAGTGGTGGCCAGCAAGGAATGGTCAGTGTTAATTGTTGCGGAGGGAAAAGCAGGAGAGAAGAGGAAGAAGGAAGATGAGAGTAGCTTGGTCAATTCAAGAAGTAGTTTCCAACCCTTGTTAATTATTTTTCCTTCTTCGCACCAGTATTACAATTTAAAAATTCTTCACTAATTTGAGATTATATTTCCTAATTCCAACCTACTTGTAATTTTCCCTTCTCTATCACTTTTGTTTTGTTTTTTTTTTTAATGGATTACCCTTGGGTAAGGGTCCACTCTAGGTTGCCCATGGGAACTTAAGGGTCAACTCTAGATTCCTTGTTTTCCCACTTGGCATTTCTTGACATGCTATGATGCATGTGCGTAGTGAAAAAAATCTCTCTATTTATTTGAATAGCTATGTGCCAAACCATATGTATCTGCTGCAAACTGTTTTTCCAATGCTTCCTGTGGGCATATGCTAAACTGTCTTCATCATCTATCATTCAATTTAATTCTTTGATATGTTTGGAGGAGGCAATTTGCTCATCATTAGAGAATTACAACAAGCAAATTGAACAACTGAAACAGGAGATGAACGATGCAACACACGGTGCTGATAACATTAGAAATGATATCAGTGCACTTGCTCAACGATATGATGTCATTGATTGTGACGAGGACTGTGTCGTAACGATATTCCTCATGTTATTTGCTATAGATCTTCTTTCTTTCTTTTTTTCTTCTGATAAACTATTATTTGCAATAGATTGGAAATGTAATCTTTTACTTTAATTTGGCTAGCCTTTGAAATGCTCCAAGTAGTTCCTCGGGATTTTTTATTTTTTATCTCAGTAAGTACTAGTTTGTTAGGAATCTCCCAATAGAAAACTCATCTATTTTATTTGTGTTCATTTTAGAGATATTTTTTCTTTTCTATTTTCTCTTTCAAGTAGGTTGATTTTTGGCTTTAGTAATTTTATAGTACTATACCGGAGCAATAGGAACTTCTAACGCACAATTGGTATTTTAGGAATCCCCTCCCCCCACCCCCACCTCTCCCTGATTAGTGTTTCAATTCCTTTGTCATCATATCTAGTTGACTTTCATCATTAGCTGACTTGTTGCATCTATTTATCACTTGTGAGTGTAGACACCCCATTTTTGACCGACCTTAAGACTCAGACGTCACCGATTGAGCGCTTGGTGATGTTGTCATATTGTGCTCGTTCTGAGGTTGCGGAGTCTCGGCTGCGAGCCTTGCCTCTGGACTTCCGGACTTTTTGTGCCTTGCCTCGGTTTGCGAACCAGGCTCCATTTTCTCTTTCTTCTCGAAGGGAGGGAGAGGTCTTGTAGATCATCTCTCAGTGGCCGTAGGCTACGTTTCGTGGTCGTAGACCATTTTTCCCGTTTGGAGCCCGGTTTCCTGGTTTTTCGGAGCCGTTCGGCCGTGTGCCTCGGTTCGGGACCGCTTAACCATCTCCGCTTGCTCCGGTTTTTGGCATACATCTTATTTCCTCCCTTTTGAGGGACACTGTGGCTCGAGAGACCAACTTCGTGGTCCAACGCCACCTTCGGTGCTTAACAATTTG